>JANHZT010003714.1:98196-109055 GCA_032468215.1 Stegonotus admiraltiensis | reverse complement strand
CTCAGGGCGGTGAACAGTCAAAATAATATACATATAACATGAAAATTGAACAGTATAAAATAAGTTAACCCATTAGGTTATAAGTTAACCCATTATGATGGCCATTAAGCAAATCACCATAGGTGTTAACCAAATCACATGGTCGTTACACAAATCCAGCTTTGCCAATGGATGTTTTTTGCCATTGTAACGGTCATAAGTGCAAGTACAGGTTGTAAATCACATTTTCCAAGGCCACCATAACTTTCAATAAATGAATAGTCATAAGTTAAGGACTACCTGTATATGTGTCTGTGTTCATTCATTCATATTCATTCAGTGACAGTTTGAAGTTACAGCAGCATTGAATGCGGGGACCTACAACTGGTCCCTGAAGTTACAATCCTGGAACAACCTCTTCAGAGAACAGGCAGAAGAGCTCTTTAAGATTGTTTGCTTAAATGCAAGAAAGAAGGACAAGACATGCACGAGAGGGCTGTTTGGGTTTGTCAGAAAATTCTGACAAGAGAATTCCACTAAACTCTTTGAAATATAGATCATTTGAAATTTGAAATAAGACCTGAGGAGAACATTTCTTGATCAGACTTACTCTAAACTAATGAATATTCAGAGCAATCCTAACAGTGACATTTGAAAGGAAAAAGCAAATTTTACTAGAATTTACTTCCAAATAATCCTGTATAGACTTGCTGCCACAAAACCATGGCTTGATTCGAGCACAATCCTATAAATTTCTGATCAGCCTTTTTCAGCAAAATGTTGTGACCGACTAACAGTGCAGTGTTTCCAGACGATGGCATCTTCGGTTTTGCAGATGGAGAAGTTCAGCGTAAAGCTTCCCCAAATTACCTCATATGCTGCCAGAAGATAACACAATTTGCAGCCTTCCACTGGTTTTGGACTACAACTCTGAGATTTTCCAGCCAGCATCTCTTACCCCCAGTAGGGAAATCTCTTAGGGTTTAAGTGCTAAATATGTCTATAGTAGTCCTTCCTAAATTGCTTCTTCACCCTACTCCACTACAATTGCCATCACTTCCCTCATGCTGGCTTGAAATGGTGGACATGCAATCCATTGTATCAGAAAAATTACAGGCAGGGAGATTAACCTGCATTGTGAGCATGAATTATTATTTCATCATTCTGCAAGTGATCTTGTATAAAAATATACATCTTTCTTGCTATATCAGAATAAAAGTTTCCCTTCTTTTTTTCTTACTTATTTCAAAAAAGAAAGATTTTCAAGATATTTTTTCATGGTATCCTCCAAGATTTCCCTTCTTTTTTCAGATTATTGAGGAAAGATGGTCAGGGATTTTTTCCCCTTCCAAACAGGAGATTTTTTATTTCAGGGGTTCCTAATGTGCTTCTGCAAACATCTGACTTGGCTGGTTTTCCTGTTTGACCAAGTATTTGTGGTCGTCTGATTGAATCCTCATCACAAATAATCCAGTTCAGGATTTGTACTAATTTATGCCTTGATGCAATTATTTTTACATGATTCATAAGAATCTTGAAGGTTGTGATCATGAAGTACCTGGAAAAAAAGGCTGTGCTAAATGCTTGACAGCCTTTTTCCTCCAGCCATCTATTTTTGCAGTCCTAGTGAGGCAATGAATTGTAAGAATATTAATTTCCTTGGTAAACCAATGTTTAATTTCTGCTTGAGAGTCATGCAGCCTATTCAAAACACTCAAAAGTCAGCTTCAATTGGAGCAGCTTATCAACTTTACAAAATAAATCATATCTAAGATAATATAAATACTACTATCAGCTATTTATATTTTGGGAGTTACTAAGAATACTTCTCAAATATTTTATTTTTAGCATTGAAAGATTGGAAAAGTTGTTCTTTGCCATATGCAGTCACAAAACGCTCCTCTTTTGAAGCATAACCATAGCCTGTAATAATTGAAATCTATGCATATGTGTGTGTTTCATTCAAGTTTGGACTCAAACATTATTGTAATCCATATTCTAATAACACTGATGATGTGTTAGATTTTCCCTGTAGCATTTATTTCCATTTAAATTAAACTGTGGTGGTGCCGTGGTTAGAAGGCAGTACTGCAGGCTACTTCTGCTGACTGCTGGCTGCCTACAATTTGGCAGTTCAAATCTCACCAAGCTCAAGGTTGACTCAGCCTTCCATCCTTCCAAGGTGGGTAAAATGAGGACCCAGATCGTTGGTGGCAATATGTTGACTCTGTAATCTGCTTAGACAGCCCTGTAAAGCACTGTATGTAAGTCTAAGTGCTATTGCTATTTAAATGCATTTATTCCTTTCAAAGAAAAATGGAAGAGCCAGCCCATGTTCACACTAAGTGTTGTCAGCCTGCAAACAAATGCTTTCTTCTGGTGGAGGAAAATAAACCACCCTATGACTAGAAATATGTAAAATCTCAGGCCAAATAATTGTGAGCATGTTCAGTGGTTACAAAGTGCTTGCCGACCGTTGAGGGTTAGAAACCCCGGATGGAAGGGAAATGGATGGTCAGAAACTAGACTGGGAGTTTGCCACAGTGAAACATTTTGTTTTTGCAACCTAATTGGCAAGATGTGTCAGGAATTGGAAGTGCTTTAGCTTGAGATATGTCAGTTGCAGAAATATCAGTGTGTGTTTGTTTTCACAATGCTGTGGCAAATTTCAAGTTGCACACTGAAGATGGCAGTGGCTGGAATTCTTAAAGAGGGACTTTCTTTCTGAAGGCAACATTTTAAAACCAAATTAAATGGAAATTTGAAGAATTTCTTTTCATTTTTTTAGAGCTTTTATAACTATTGTGACAAAATATGTGTACATTTTAAATAGAGGATTTTTTTCTGTTCAGTTACTTTGAAGTCATAACATTGTATATACAGCTTCTTATTGGTCCCTGTTGTAAGCATGAGATTATGGCTTTTCAATTTATTTGAAGCAAGAAAAATACTTTCTTGAAGATAGTCACTTTTAATAATGCATTAGTAATAGTCATGGGAACACCAAAATTACTGGCCAAATAAATTTATTTTTGTGTGAATATTCTCTCTTTTCAAGTTTGCTTCAGTGTGAATGTCCCTCTTTAAGGTAAGGCCTACAGTGTGGGGAAAATATCCAGGTAGGTCTCTTTTTAGGCCTAATATACAAAGCTGAGGTGTTCTTTCAGTCTCATGATATATTTCCATTAAGTCATCTGATGCATGGCAATTGGCATTTAGATGAAGGGAGATGTAAAGTGGGGAGCTGTCTTGCATGCATCTGCATGAAATGTAGTTTGCTCAATCAGTTGGGGATGGGGTGGTAGAGTTGATCCATGTTTCATTGTAAAACACTATTTCATTGATTCCACTCTTCCCTCTCTTTCTCTATGGACTGAAATTTCTTCTCATGATTAGACCAAAAATTTCAACCAATCTATTAAAAGAAGTACTAGAATTTTTAATATGTAGTTTGTATATTTATTTATGTAATAAATTTCAAACTGTGTGACAGGTCAAGATTCTGGAAAATAAATCATAGATAGATAGATAGATAGATAGATAGATAGATAGATAGATAGATAGATAGATAGAGGCAGGCAGGCAGGCAGGCAGGCAGGCAGGCAGGCAGGCAGATGTAAGTTCTTCTGCAGTTAATTCTGCTGCATTGACTGCTATTAGTTTGCTAAGTCCATCCAAGACAGAGAAGCCACAAAATGTGCCTATCCTAAGAAGAAGCCTTCCTTCCGTATTTCTTACAAGTCATTGATGGGCATGGCTGATGTGATCAGATGATGAACTCAAGCCAAAACCTAAAACATAGATAGGAAGATTGATTCTCTTCTGAAAATATTTTTTGTTGAACATGTTTGAAACATAATTATGATCAATATTCTTAGATATCTAAAATACATCACTGTATCTACCTTTAATAATATTTCCATTAGCTATACATTTAGTATGTCTTAAGTTATATTACAGTGATACAGTAGTACTTTGTACTTCAAATCTTCCCCTAAACTTCTCACAGAAACTTCTCATACCCCTAAAAGAGGAACCATCTCATTTCCCTGACAATTTATGATCCATAAATAGAACAAAAATGCTTTATGTGGATAAATAGCTCCTGTCTTACATTTGAATTAATGTAATTGTTCTGTTCACTCCTTTTCATGGTCATTATATGAGGCCTAAGAGAAGGAATAAACCCATTGTTCCCACCTGTCTCCACCATGAGTCCTATGTTGGCCTCAAGAACATATCGAATAGAAGCCTTCTCCATTCCCGATGTGCTTAGCAACCCCTGATCTGTCAGAGATTTAAATCACACCAGGAGACCATATGAACGAGTTTGTGTTCCACACTGGACGTTGCTGCTCGAATGAAAAGAGAAAAAGAGCAATAAGCTCTTTCCAGGCAACTTTAATTACAAATGACATTTCAAACGGTCTGCCAAGTTTGTTGGAATAGTTATTGGAATAAGATTGCACTGTGCATCCAGAGTTTTCTTCGGACCAGATACCTCCTTAAGCAATGATAGTGACATCCCTCCAGAAAAAAAACAACAAGAGGAAGTGTTTCTTTATAATACTTTCACTAACATTTGTTTGAGGTGTAGAAAACATAAGAAACCAAATAGCTATAGAGAAATTATTGTCCCATGAAAGACAGAGCATCCAGAATGGCCCTCTTTCCCCCTATGAGTTTTATATGCCCTTTGAAAGAATTTATAAACCATATTTTCTCATCAGATTGAAAGAGAATTGGTAGGGTGGAAACAGAATAATATTTGTTCTTTTTAGTTTCATGAGGGCAGGGAGAGAGAATCACTAGAAGCTGTTAGAATGAAACATACTTAAAAGTTTTTTGTTTTTAAAAAAATCTATCCTTCAACTGGCTAGGCTTTGGGTTTCTTCCGTTTTAACTTATGTCTTTACCAGAAATTTACATAACTTCCTAGCAATATTTGCTGGAAAGATTCTGGAACCAGCATTTTGTTCTTTGGCATGGTGCCATGCCATTTGTTTTTATTTCTGTAGTATTTATTTACAGTATTTACTTTTTATTTATTTATTTTTTACTACAAATATTTGTCCAGAAATCACTTTGTGGGAATCAGCAATTCCCTAAGAGGAATAAAAAGGTTTAAATGCAGAGACATTACTGAATAATTGTGTTATAAGGATAAAATAATTACATTAAATATAAGAAAAAAAGGGCAGATGGATCAGTACTATGGAAGAGGAAACCTACTCCTAAAGAACTTTCTCAGGGTAGTTATTTCCACGTAGACATGGGTCAGTAACCTTTACTGGTCTCAGCTATCATTCTTCCAAAACCTCACAAATTCAAGCACTGGAAAATTAAGTAATCTAATGGTTTGGGTGGCTTAAAAAACTGCCTTTGTGGTTATTGTTATTTAATACAGGGGGCTGCAGGGTCTTTTCAGAATGTTATGCTGTTCATGTCTGAAGTACATTAATATCTTCTATAAAAGTGCAGGCTGAAGCCATCCAGAACTTCTAGTTCCCTAGCTTGTAATGCTTACAGTACTAAGTTTGATTGCCCCTTTGATCAGAAGTTTTTGGTGATAGTGAGATCTAAATTTTGATCGTATAGATCCAAAGCAAGTGTTTTAAGTATGTATGTATGTATGTATGTATGTATTGTATTGTATTGTATTGTATTGTATTGTATTGTATTATGTACTGTATTTTTCAGAGCATAAAACATACCTTTCCCCCCGCAAAAGAGGCTGAAAATTTGGGTGTGTCTTATACTCCGAATGTAGCTTTTTCTAAGCTTTTTTCCAGCCCTAACAAGGTGCTAGTGAGTGAAGCAATCTTCCCAGCTTTGCCTGCTCTCCGCTGTGCTTTAACGAGGTGCTAGCTAGTGAAGCGATTTCCATGCTTTGCTCCGACTCTCAGCTGCTCTTTAGAAGCTTTTTTTCAGCCCTAACTAGGCGCTAGCCGAGTGAAGCGATCTCCCAGTACTTAGCTTGGTTTTCTCATTGCTGCTTCCTCTCAGCTGTGCCTTAGAAGCTGTTTTTTTTATCCCCAAGCAGGGGATAAAAAACCAGCAAACTAATGTGCTGAAGCTGACCAGACTAAAGACATTAGCCAGATGAATACCTGGTAGGCAGATTTTTCCCCCCTTATTTTCCTCCCCCCAAAATAACTGTGTCTTATACTCTGGTGCGTCTTATACTCCGGTGCATCTTATACTCCCAAAAATATATACGATCACCCTTCTTACTCCAGTGATTGTAGGCAGTGTGCAAAGAATAAAACTAACAGTTACAAACAACTCATGACACTTGAGACAAACCAGACATCCCAATAAAGAAAACCCCACTCCAATACAGAGCTCATCTAACTTCCTGGTCCAGATGCCTGAGGAAGGCCAAAAGAGTCACAGGCATCCAGTTCTCGGAGAGGATGCTGTTCATGGGCAGGCACTGCCACTGAGAAAACTCAATTCCATCCTCCAACAAAATGATATTGTTTGATACAAGGGAGCTGAATTTTGCTAAATCTAGCCAGGCCCAGCGCCATGTAGATCTGTATAGATGACAACAGCACATTAAATTGCACTCAGAAGTCTACTGGAAGCCAGGGCAGCTTGCAAAGCAGCAGCATTATATGAGTGTAGCAAGAAACTCCAAAACCTGCCTACACTACTGCAGTTTCCATGTACGTCCAGTTGCAGTTTCCATGTACTCATCATGTAGATTACATTACAGTCCTCCAAGTGGGAGGTGACTGAGTTATGAGTGACTGAGTTATACAAGGCATAGAACTGCATTATATTATATTTGACAAAGGGATAGAACTTGCATTATATTATTATTTGACAAAGGGAGTAGGCAGCAGTGGGGGAAATGTGCAAAATATCCCAAAGTTGATTTTTTTTTCGTACCTCCAGGTTTCTCTGGAACATTTTTCATCATCTTATTTATAGATTGCTATTGTTTCCTATTGTTGTTTCCTATGAGTTGCTTGTCATTTGTATGTTTCCCTGTGTCATTCTTTTCATGATTGCAGTTCTACAATAAACTACTGTACAGTAAGAGATAGTTCCCCAGGGTTATAGATCTTCAGCTGTATGTGTGAAATAGCCTCTTTTGATGACACTTCTGGGTCCAGCAGTGTTTTCTTCTTTTCTTTTCAGGTTCCAGATTTTGTACTATTGTTCAGATATGTTAATTATGCATTGATTCTGCACTTTTCACTACTCCATGCAAAATTAAAAGAGGGTAAAATCAAAGAACAGGAAAAGACTGAGATACTGACAGCACAAATATATGTGAATGAAAATGAGGCCGTCTTATCCAATACTCTTATTCTGATGCACTTACATTTACCTGTAGGCAGTTTTAATATCTCAGACTTACCAATTGGTCTAGTGTGACATACATGACTTGGGCAGTCGTTCATAGAAGCAGAACAAGGCCTGCTGCTATTGCTTATCCTAGTCCACGTGCCATAAGTTCAAATCAGACACTTCTTCTTCATAGAGTCCAGTAGATCAGAGGGGAATTGTTAATAACTGAGAATAAAGAAATGTATCCTCCACTTGCTTTTACATATTATGAATGGAAAGATGATGAGTATTATCTGCTTAAATTCTGCTTGGCCAAGAGAAGAACCACAGTATGCTTGTCAATTACAAATATTCTAGATACCAATTCAGTTTTATTTTTTCCTCATCATTTTTCCTCAGAAAATCGTTCTTCTTCTCTCCTTCTACAAAACACTCATATTCTCATAAGGGGGAGGCAGCAAGAGATATTCAGGTTAGTTTAGCAGAAGAGAGCATTACCCATCCCTTCCTCTACTTCTTCAGAGATCTGCTTGAGAGATCGGTTTCGTTCACCTCCTCTTGCTATCAACTCTTTTTGCTATAGATAGAAAGTGTCCCCTCACTGCTAATAAGAGACTGAGGGAAAGGGGTGTTGGAAGGCCTTATGCTTTCCACAGAGAAGAAGAAAACCAACAATAAATCCCAAATGGCGGAAGCACTCTCAATTCTGTATTTATGTATATGTTAGATATATATCATACATTTCCTCAACGCAGTTTACATGAAGAACTAATTTCTTCAAAGCTGATATGGGTCTAGGAAATATAACATTTGGGTTACAAATATTTTACAATAATCAGGGACATGCCGAGCTAGGTGGCAGCATCTAGCCAATCTTGACTATTATTGAAATATTAAGAAGGGGCAATGTGGTTAGTACCCACAGGAGAGGCCACTAGAAGATTCCTTGGCTGTAATTTAGACTGGGAAGTTTTTTTAAAAAATCATGCTATCCAAGAACAGCAATCATCTCGCTTTTGTTGCGGGGAAGATACAAGGATATGTCCCTGAAGTTACCAAGAGTTAAGTTCAACTCAAATAAGAAAAACAGAACAATTCTCTGCCTGAATCCAGCAAATGAACTTGAGAAGCATGAGTGCTATTATACTCCCTATGTTGACTTGAACTCTTTGGAGAAAAAATTGGACATTGCTATACTAAATATACTTCTATAAAATACAATATTATAAATGGCAAGGAAAGCAAGTTTAGCTCCAGAATTAATTTCTTGCACATTTCATACAGAGAAAGAATTGTTAGCCCATTTGGTTTTGGCTGTCCCAATTTCTTTCCTTACAACATCACTTTATGAAGGATGGTTGTGTATGCCAGTTCAGCAGAAATACTTAACCTTTCCCATTTATCCACTCCACATTGTCTCCATATTCAGTTTCTCACTTCATAGTGTTTGAGTTATTTCCTTCCTTTTGCCAAAGAAAGAACAAAATCAGTTCTGTATATGCTTGTATATTACTACGCATCTCAGCCTTGTAGTTCAGAATAGTGCTATTTTGTCTGATCTTGCAAAATTTTATGAATAATGTCACTGACAATGTTTTAAAATAACCATTATGAGCAGTGAATAAATGGGTTAGTTTTAGCAAAATGGTTTTGTTGAAGTGAAACTTTCATGTTGGTTACTTGTACAGCTCTTTTTTATACAGCATTTTTCTCTTCTCTTTTCTCTTAACTCTTGGCTTTAGATTTCCCCATAACTCCCCTCTCTCACCTTGAATGTATCATTAATCTTGTCTTGATTTTTTGCTTCTTATAAATCATCTTCAGTTATCAAGTCCAGGATCACGTACTCTGTTTAACACACAATTTTAAAAAATGTCTCACAACTGAGGTATGGTTACAGGTTGTTTCAGAAAGAGTGGCCAAGGCCTCAAAATCACAGATATCATTATTGCAGTGTTTTGGTAGGCACAGCCCAAAACAAATCCAGATATCCAATGGATTCAAGGGTTATTCTATTGAAACCAAAAGCTAGGTGGGACCCTCTGTCTGCTTTCTGATTTCAGAAGCTGAAGACAGAGGCTGGGGGCACTTTTATAAGAAAGAAGTAGAACTTTTTCAAGGAAGGATTAATCCAAAGCAACAAGGTGCAAACTTGAGTAAAATGTGTGTTGGGGTATGGATTGAAGTCATGCTCCTCCCTCAAGGCAGTGAAAGGACTTAATATATGCTTTTTTAGTTTATGCAGGTGCACTATAGCTATAAAAAAAATACAATAGATGTAAAATATTTGAAACACGATAGGAAAAAGAACTTTGCTGCAGTTGATTGATTGTTCCGAAGGACAATTAATTACAAATATGGGACAGGGCAAGGAATATGAAAAGGCAAGATTGCACTGAAAGCATCACAAATTCCTCTTGTAATTGTGAGCTTGAACAGCACTGTCTTATTTAACCTTCTGGCACTACAGTTTTCCTCAAAGTTATGACAATGATGCATTCATCTGGTTTTTAAGAAGACTGGAAGAACACAGGGAAAAAATGGAAATTTGCAGTGGGGTAATAAAATCCTCTAATTCAGTGCCGAAAGCAGAAGAACTCTGATTTTTTTTCCAGACTTTTTCCTTATCAACATTTATTTTCAGATGCTAAGAGGCAACAATCCTCCTTTGACAGGTCCTTCAACAGCAATAGGAAGTAGCCAACCTAAGGGAATATGTCTATATTTGAGGACTCACTGACTTTGCAGTAGAGCAGCCAACTGACTTGGCTTGGTCAGGTGCTTTTAATAGTAGATTGGCTGGCAGAAAGCAACCAAACCGAGATGCATGATCATATCAGCAAGACAATCAGAAACTGAAAAGTGCAGAAAACCAGTTAAAAAGCTGGCAGTCTGCTTTATATAATGTTCTAAAGTAGTCTCTCTTAACATGTGATGGTTTTCAACCATAAAAAAATATGGGATATACATTGTATACATAAATACTGTAATGGTACCTTCCCTATTTTTAACCTACCCATAGTTGTTAGAAAAGAAATTGCATTTTAATACATTTGGAAAGCATCATTTTGAAGAAGGCTATCATGAAAGTTGTACAAAATCTCTGAAGAAATGCATATTTTGTACATGCTTCCAAAGTCCATGCAAATTCATTCATTTCTCTACAAATTGTGGGATATACAATACTAATAGTTGCAAGAAAGTTTTTGTGGGAAGAATTTGCTTGGAAACATTACACACTCCAATTTTAGTAATTAAATTTCTGTGCTTAATTCTCTGTTGAATTATAATGAAAACACTCTGTGATTTCTTCTTGCTTGGGGAGACTTTAATCAAATGATGTCTTTTTTATTTCAGTAATTGTAGAAAACCATTTGAGATTAGTGGTGTACAAAAGGTGAACATTATATACAAGTAATCCTTGACTTAGAACTTATTCATTTAGTAACCATTCAAAGTTATAAGGACACTGAAAAAAGTGTCTTACCACTGGTTGTTGCGTTTATTTATTTATTTAATTTAATTTCTATACCGCCCTTCTCCCACAGGACTCAGGGCGGTGTACAGCCAACTAAAAA
>JANHZT010003714.1:36593-56036 GCA_032468215.1 Stegonotus admiraltiensis | reverse complement strand
CCCCCTCCTACTTTCCCACACATGAGAAGGTGGCAGCATTGAAGCTTCCGGCCTAATATGGCTTCCAAAGCTGACATAAACATGTCATTAACTATTTTTAAAAAACCATACAAACACAGCTTCCAAAAACAAAGCAAAGGGAAAACATGTTTAAACTTGCCCCTGCTACCTGCAATGTTCTCATTATGGGACATGCTACTGTCCTACCTACTGAAATCTCAACCTTGGCCACTTTCAGATGTGTGGACTTCAATTCCCAGAACTCCTCAGAATGCCTTAGCCAGCCTGGAAGTTGAAATCCACATATCTGAAAGTGGCCAAAGTTAAGAAACACTGCATTAGAGTCATCTGAGAAATCATATGGCATAATAAACTCTTTAGTTTTCCAGAAATGCAAGTCTTTTCTGAACGTGTCCTCCGTCAGAAAGCAAGCTATTTGTATATGCAATAACTCATGATGGTTTCACGATATTGGAAAATGGAATTATAGAATGTAAAATATGTGATTGTTAATCATGTTTCTCTCCCCCCCCCCACCCTTTAAGTAAGAAACATAGAGGAAAAGAGGAATCACTGGCTTTTATACAAAGTAAGTTAAACTTGATTCGTTGTACCTGTTAAAATTCATCCTCTTTCCTAGAGCATTCCATTCTAAATATTACTATTTATGTCAGGGAGGAAATTACAATTTCAATTGCATGTTTTTGTTCCACGTTTTTAGATGTTAGCTTAGGCTTAGGGCAAGAGGAAATAAAATCTGTAAGAAGTATCCATAAGCATAGCACACCAATTGCTATGTTGGGCCTGGATCATCAGCTAAGCACTGGCTGATTTTCTGCCAGTCATTTTCTCTCAACTCAAGCAATCTCATAGGTAGAAAAAAAATGGGAGATGGAAGTCCTGTTTCTCCTACTTAGAGCATTTGAATAAAAAATGGTGCATGAACCCAATAAATAAACAGACTTGGGGTGTTTTCAGATAAGTCATCTCTTATGCCTATACCTTGCCTTAGTCAAAGAATGTTATGGGGATTGAACATTATCTTCTATTTATAATCTCCAGGACTAGTTGTGCCTCTTTTCTCTCCATCAAACAAAACAAAACAAAACTATTCAATAGGAAAAGACAGAATAGTGATTTTCAACTGGTAGCACTCAGAACCACCTGTATTGTTGGGCCTGGTTATTTGAGGAACTGCCTTCTTCTGCAGCTCCCACTCATTCTATAATATGAGGCAGAGTCATATGGGCCTTTTCTATTGCAGCACTTACCCCCTGGAACAATATTCCCCCTCCAAGATTCATATTGGCCTCACCTTGACCCTATTTAAACCAGCCCTTAAAACTTGCCCTCGGCCATGAGCTCTAGGAGTTGGTAAACTCCTTGAGGGATATTTGTTTTGTTGGCATGGGTCTATTCTTTTTCTGGTTGCTTGGTTGTTTCTCGAAAGCAGATGAGCACACACATGCATCCCCAATTGTGTGAAGAGCAGCCAAAAGTGTGTATGCAGGCTCCATTTGCTCAAGCGGCAGTACGTGTGCCCACTGCTTGTGCAAAGGGAGCTGCACATGTGTGCTCACTTGCCCATCACTCACATGGAACTATCCCCTCTCCCTCCTCACTGGTCCACAAAGCCGGAAAGGTTAAGGAACAATGCAACGCAACGCAACGCAACGCAACGCAACGCAACGCAACGCAACGCAATACACCAATGTAAAACTGATTGGTGTGGTTATCTTCTAGGTGTTTTGCAATTTTCTCATTGTAAAAACTTATTCAAACCTTGGTAATATACTGGCTCAATGAATTGTTAAACTACAAATAGTAGTGTGGCAACTCACATACAATACTGATTTCGAAATGTGGGTGAGCAGAGGAAGCACTCTGACTCATGTATCATATACACAAACATTAGTGGTGATGCATTAAAACACCTGGCTGTATGATAAGGCCAGTATTGGGGTATATATAGTATATGTAAGTTGTAATTACACAAAAACGTAGTTATTGCAGGGCTACAAAATGAGACAAAACCCTTTGCTTAAAGCATATAGACATTCTCTCACACAATATGTTTTGTATCACACATGGTAAGAATTGTTTTTCTCATAACAGGTGGACTAAAATATTGTACATTTTCCAGTGTACTACCGTTACCATTTGCTTACTGAAGTTCATGACAAAACAGTATTTAGTTGAATAGATAGGTGTGCTAAGCTTTAGACTTTAATCCAAATTGCACAATTGTAGATTTCATTGTCCTGCCAGCAGTGAATGAAAAGGCACCTAGTGCCATTTTCTCTAGCTATGTTGACTGGAAAGGTGTCTGGAGGTTCTTCCTTACCTTCTGTCATTCAATATACCCATTGGCTGATACTATGGGAAAGTTGTTATATTGTTTCAGAAAAGAAACTTTGCAGTTCTTTAGGCAAACAGAAAAAGAATGGGTAGGAAGGAACTTCCTATTTGTAGGGAGTATCAATTTCATTAACTTTTAATTGGGATGAAGATCTGCCTGGATGTTTATTTGTTCTGGGAAAATGAGCCTAAGAGTTTAATTTTGGTGACCTAAAGCCCATCTGCTATGAGCTTTTGGACTTTTAAAGACTAAAAATCATTTTTAATAAAGTCTTCATCATGGTGAGTTTCAAGGAAATGTCAGAAGCTCCCTATTGCTAGGGATAGTTTAATGAGCTAAAGTTTTTGCCTCCCCAGCCTTTTTAATATAGTAGTCACTATTATCCAGTTTTAAGTATGATAGTCCTTGTTGATATCGTGATTTGGGAAGAGAAAGAGCAAATGTATTTTGATCCTTTATACTCGTCTTCTCCTATCTCAGGGCATTTAGTTATGTTAGATATTTTAACTCCCAGAATTCCAAATGAATGTGTACATGCTAACCTAAATCCTTACATTCATGTGCATGCATGTATACAGACACACAAACACACACACACACACAATTCTGCCCTAGTTAGTCCTGTTGCCTAATCTGTTCATCAATAAAAGTCAGTAATACTCTATCTAGGTTGACATTGTTTGAGGGGCATTTATGAGTTAACATTGTTTTGGAGTTTAATGCAGGTTCTAGCATGTTTTATTTCATCATTTTTAGTAAAGTCCTTGCAAGACCCAGAGGCTTTAAAGATTACTTTACGTTAATTAAAGTGTTTTGCAGCCAAGAATCTAATGGATCAGCATGAATGCAAACAAAATAGTGAACCGATTTTTCATTTTCTGGAAAAATGGTAACAAACTGAAGCCTAGACCTGTTTCATCATGTGACTTCTCATCTTGATATGATAACAATACTAATTGTAATTAGTGACATCTAATTTGTATTGTTTTTGTTGAGCATATCACTCAAAAATAATATTTGCTCCCGTTCCAACTTGCTTGCTTAGAAGTTCAGCGTATAAAGCCTTCTCAGTAATATAACTCAGCTTAACAAACAGCATTGTTCATACCTCCTCAGCTACTCCTGACAAGGATGGCCCAAGGCCACCCCAACATGTTTTGCTCTCAGAAGTGAATCAACAAATGGATTGCTAAGATGCATATTCTTGTCTCTTGACATAAGAGGTGAGGTTGCTTCCAGCATTTCTCTCTATGAGACATGCAAACAGTTATATTAAACTCTATCTTCCCATAAAGCTAAATAAAAGGTCTTCCTCAGAGGATTAGTGTTCGGCAGGAAAAACATTTTATTTAAGATACAGAAGACTTTCTCAAACTGCTGCCTCCAGGTATATTGGACTGTATAAGTCCAGAATTCCCTGGATAGTGTGATTACAGTTTGAGAATTGGGTTTAGCACAAACATAGTTATTTAAACAGATTACTTGGTCATATTTTATGCTCATTTACTGGACAAAAACTATCCCACTCCATCACATTTCTTTGCTTAAAAAGAACACAGTTAACCTGAGTTTAACCAGGTAAAAATATGAGGCACAATAAGCCACGAAAAATTTTGGTATGCCCTTGATCTTTAATAAGAGCTTTTTACTGATCAGTTGCGGTTCATAATTTCAATTAACTTACAAGCACAATTGAGCCCAGAATTATGATCGTAAATCATGTCAGTTGTTAAACATGTCATGTGACCATGCCTGATTTTATGACCTCTTTTCTGTCTGTCGTTAAGTGAACATAGCATTTGTTAAAGTTTGCTGGCAACTGGAAGTAAACAATGTTTTCTGGCAAAAAAAATTATCATAAATTGCCACCATGTGACTAAAGGTTGCTACAAACATCAGTAAATGCAAGCTGATTGCTGAGTGCCCAAAATGTGATCATGTGCCCATGGGGGGAAGGACAGCTGTCAAAATTTCAAATACAGATCAGAAGTAGCCCTGGGGAGGTTCATTATAACTTCAAATGATCATTAACTTGCTTGGTTTAGGACCAAGCCAAACACCAAAAATTGAATATCTATCCAATAGCTGAGATGGAAGATGGAAGATGGAAGATGAGGCTTCTTTACCATGAAGTAAGACAGGAAACATAGGGAAAAGAAAACTTCAGAATGCAGCAAAAATATAGCATACCAAGTATATTAAATATACTATATAAAATCTTTTGATTTTTCAGAATGGGCTCAGTCTATTTATGTGAAAAATGTTGCTCTGTTACTCTGAGGTAATGTGTAGACTTTCTCCACCTTGAAAAGATAAATTTGCTTATCACCACAATGTTGGAAATGCAACCTAGTGTCAGGATCTTTCTATCACATGTGGCGGTTATGTAAGAAAGCCAGGGAATTTGGCGCCAGATTAAGATATGGTTGGAGGAGATATTAGACCAAAACATAGTTGTGAAGCCGGAACTATTCCTATTAGGAATCACAAAAGAAAAATATAGCAAAGAATTGATAATGCTGCATGTTATAACAGCAGCAAGGCTGGTTTATGCACAATACCAGATGAAGAAATAATAAAGAAAATCTTGACATGTGCAAAAATGGACAAGCTGACACTAGAACTCAAAGACAAGACAGAGACAGAATACTATAAAATTTGGAACAAAGTGTACCAATGGTTGGAAAAGAGAAAAGGAGTTGGAACAAAAAAGAATTAGGGTTTGTAAAATGGATACTGGATAATATAATATTTAGACAAATATGTAAATGAGGACAAAGGATATGTAAATAAGAACAAAATAATAATGTATGTTAAATAGTAATTATATTAGTTATGTTAAAAATATGTATGGATATGACAAGACCGGGATGGTCACACTATGTCCAATGTTTTTTATGTTTGTTTAACAAAAAACCTTTTTTTAAAAAAGATAAAGTTGCCTCTTAAAGAATGATCATGTGAATGCTAAAATAGTTCAGACTGAAGGTCTTCTGAATTTCAGCATGTTGCTTTCCTTTGCTGTTGCAGTGTCTCACTAGCTTTATTCCATGTTCAAGTGTCTCTGGATATGGAGGTTTCATACATCACCTTGCTCTGTAGGCAGGTGAATTGCTAGGAACAGTGTGAAATATGCACTGAATTCAGAATGAAACCATTAGACAGCTAATGTAACTAGAATTTAGTATTGGGATTATATTGGAATAACTATAGGTAGTCTGATTTACAATTGATCGCTTAACAACCATTTTAAATTATGACAGACCACTCCAGGAATACATATGACCCGGATTCAAAATCCAACGGTCATGCTGTCATGTGATCTCATTTTGCCCGCTTGGCAAAAGGCCGCCATTTTCAGCTGTTTGCAGAATCCTGCAGTCACTTGACTATGATTTATTATGTTTTTTGCTGATTTTAGGCCAAGATAGCCTGAGATCAGCTTTCCCCAATCTAATACCCTCAGATATTCTAGACAACTTCATTTTTTATGTGATGTCATATGTCACCAAATTTTAATCCAATGATATATCAATTCAATTGAATGTTGCCATAACATTCTTTGGGAAATATGACCCTATCACTGTTTTGTACTGTGACCAGTGGCACCATCTAATTTTAAAAATACTTTTCTTGAAAAATTACACCTAAACCACCACTTCAGAAATTCTGCATGTCCTAAAAGTCACATTCTTCTTTACGTTGTTATCCTATACCACAAGGACATACGTTCCATGACCTTTCATATTTGTTGTTAAATTTGGAGCTATGTCAGTAATGTGATTATGTAAGAATCTGACATAGTAACCACCAGGCAGCTTGAGGAAAACTTTAAATGAGATTTCAAAAGCTGTGAATTACTTAATTTTAAATAATTGTGGTCACTTTAAAAATGGTATTCTATATAATTAGTTCTTTAGAGATAGGGAAGACATTTGAAATTATCTAGTTTTGCTGATTTTTCACTAGTAAACCAACCAAATCTGGTAGAATCCATGTTGAAACTCTGTAAATATTCCTGAAGTGTGGTCAGTTCTCCTGGCCTCTTTGTTTTGTTTGTCAACAGTACACAAAAAGGTGAGTTTATAGCTGTGACTCATAACCTAATAATTCAGTAGAAAAATAAGATTATCCCACTGATGGAACATGATGCCAAGAACAAACAGAACCAGCTGAGAAAGAGCTTACTTTGGACATTGCTTGCCTCAATAGTTGAAATAATCCTAATCATCTCTGTATTCCTCTCTATCTGTAGTGTTACTATCAGAGCCAAATCCTGGTTTGTAGAATGCCCTAATGTTCTGTGGGACTCCTTCTCTGAGTTATCCAGGTCCAGAATCAACATCTGGCAAAAATAGCAAGTAGGATGACAGTATTGAGGAGCTTTGGACTTCCGTTTTACTTTTCAATAAATTCTTCATAGTATCTTTACATCAGATGCATTGTGAGAATTAAAATGGCAGCTATTCTCAACTGTCTAATATTGCTCAAATATGAGTTGGGCAAAAAGATAGAGGATGCAAGTGTCAGAACGTGTCTAATGACCCCAACTATTGACAGAATGCCTGGCTGCTCGTTCAGATGGTCTTGGTCTTATTCCATAGAATAGAAGTGCAATTTTTATTATGCTCTATGAATTGATAAACCACAAAATTGACATTCTCTTCCATGATGCAAAATGCCTTCATTAAAGAAAAGATTCAACTGCCATTCAGGTCAGCTTTTATATGTATAATTTTTATAAAAGACAGCCCTTGATTATTGTTCACTATAGAGATGTTAAGAGTTTAGGCTGGCCTTATTCTTGGTTAACTTGATCTTTTAAGTTATTATCCACAAAAAGTGGAAAAGTTCAATATAGCAATTGATAGATTGGAACCGAAACTTGCACCAAAAATGCACTGCAAATTCAGTTATTCCTTTTCATGGCCTTATGTCATCCCAACTCTCACTTTTTCATATCTACCAGTAACCACTAAGTACAGTATTCCCAGAGTGGTGAACATGCTCAGTTTTTATTAGGCTGTTTTAGGGAGCTATATCTTCCTCAGTTTTTCTTTTTTTTAATTTGAATTGCATGCACATCCTTTTTACACATTTTTCTAGCAACAAAAAACAAGTCACATAGGCCTGAACAGCAAAAATGCAAGATAATATGGTCACTATTGCAAATTAAAGAGCAATAAGGAGCCAGCAATGTAAAAAATATTCCACTGTTATTCCATTAAAAATATGCGGGGAGGGGAAGTATTTGTAATTGAAAGTTATCATGTTCATTCAAAACTCACAAGCATATAAAAACCTGGTTAGGTATCTGGGAGAAGAAAGACAGATGTGTACTCTACCAAATGAATATAAAATGACTTACAAGGCTTAGAACCAAAGTCCCTCTGGGACTGTCTTCTCCAGAGGGATTCTAGCTATCCCATTCAACCAATCCAGGAGAAGATGCTCTGGATTCCCTGTCTTCCACAGATCAGGATGAGTGGACCTGGAAGCAAACTTTTTTTACTAGCTGACCATTCCTGGTACATGCTGCTGCCTCCTAAAATCAAAGTGTCCCCTCGACTCCATAAATCTTTTCATAGAGCAACAAAGACTTTGCTCTTTTAAAAAAAACACCACTTAAAGATTGAGAGCTGAAAAACATTTTTAATCCTCATATGTGTGTTTGTTCTTTCCTCTTATGTTTATGTTAAGACGATTATTGTTATTTTATGTGTTTCATTTGGATGTTAGCCACTCTTCATTCCTAGAGCTGGAAGGGATATAAAAGTTAGCGTGTAAATAAATAAATAGCACTATCTGGGGAAGAAGCTCCATAATGGAGATGCTACTATAGAGAGGTTTCTTGGAACTGTAATTACAGAAAGCAGCAAGTGTAACAGAAGCAGAAATGAAGTTGGATGCGTCGCGCGCTGGCCACGTCCATGCCCAGTTTAGCAAAGGGGGAAAAAGTTGTGATACATCATGTGATGACACTGTGACAACACGAGTTTGACACCCTTGACCTAGGTCATCAAGAGCTTTAACATCCAAGACCAATGTCAGCAGTGACATCATTTGTCCCCAGCTATTAGTAGTACTTAAAAGCCTCTGTGCTGCATCTTCTTCCTGTTATATGTTCTGAATAATTTTCATGCAGTGTCACAGTAACGTAATTTGCATGGCATATCTAGCCTCAATATGATCAGGAAATGAATGTTTTGTGGTCAGTGCTTCTCCGTTCAAGGCACAGAATGAGTTTTTGAAAGGTGTTTGTTTGTTGTTTTAGGAATAGGCATTTTTAAATTAAATATCTGGATGGATAGATAATCTTGTACCCAGTGAGCATGTATGAAGAGAGATTTTATTCTCAGACCTATTTAAAGAAGCTAAGTATTTTACCAGGAAACTTCTGCACGCAAAGCATTTGCGCGATCGTTGGATTTACCACCATGGCCCTTTTGCTACTGTTGTTTATTTACATATATGCACGGCTCTCAACAGTATGCATACAATTTGCAGAGTTCAAGAGACCAGGCCTTTATCTTGGTCTTGTGTACATCCTAAGGAAGAAAAAATGATTAGAAAATAGAGACCAGCTGACAGGACAAGATTCAGTTGCAGGTATTTAGTAATAGTTACAAATTTACCAAGCAATTTTTATTCCTTCTGAAGTGTGGCCAAAGGAGTTAGGAGGCTAGGAACTGTCCTTTCAGTAAAAGTTTATCTTCTTGAGCTCAGTAGTGGCTGATATATCAGGCCTATCTGAATTCTGAATGTACATCTTCCATTCAACCAGCTGAAATATTTTTCTTGTCTCATGACTGTGAAGTTGAGTGTTTATTCTAGAAAAGAATCCAACTCAGATCAGTGAAAAAACTAAAGGTTACCTAATCTAGGAAATAAGTGACCTGGTTCTTTGATCTTGTCCTGTCCGTCTATCGTCTGGGAGCTACATTTAGAATCCTAGCACATACATGTATTTTGATCACCTGAATATTCCAATATTTACAGATGATATTTCTTTCCATTCTATTACCATACAATCAAATTGTTGCAGAGGAAGCATATTTAACTGTCATCGGATCAGTAAAAAGAGGAACTATAATCAAATTCTCTGTTTTGAGCTGTAAGAAGTGTCCTGTTTTTTACTATCTCTGTTTTTAAAGTATTGTTAATATTAACTGCTATGAGTACATGCTACATATTACTGCTTCATTTAGTTAGAAGTGAAATCTTGGAAAAAGAGGATTACCTAATATGTAGGCTAAGCCATTATTTTAGCTGCTTAGATATTATTTTAAAATGATGGACAGGAGAAGGGAATTTTGCAGAACATATGTACATCCGTTAGAAATAAAGTTTTTATTTACCGTATATATTTGCTAAACAAATTTATACAGTCACCCAACTCTCACACAATGACTCCAGGAGGTGTACAACACAATTTAATTCTCACACACACACTCTCATCCTTACTTACATTTAAATAGAAACACACTATATTTTTTCAAAGTACAGAAGATTGGGACCAGGTGAATATGTCTGCTCAATCTGTTCTTTGATTGTTAAATCCTGATGGGCAACTCAGCCTCCACTATCTCCTCTTTTTCTTTAAATTGGACTTGGACTGGGAAATCCTACAAAAGAAAGATGTTTAGAAATGGAAGACTGAAAAAACTGTAGCCAGCCTGATGTGCCTCAGAATATTAAGATAACATGTTAGGTGAAGAGTTTCCACTCAATATGGAAAAGTAAAGGACAGGTTAATCCACAGGGAGAGGAGAGGAGTGTTCAAGCATAATATCTCTTTTCACCTGTAGAACACCGTGGAGTGTTGAAAAATGTTTAATGCTACTTGTATATGCCATTTTTTACATTATGTTTATGTAGCACCTGCACAGATCAGAACAGATTGTATCTATTTTCAGATCAGATTGTTTCTCAATATAGGGCACCATTGTCTGCTGACTGCAAGCAGATTTCAATAAATCCTTGTCAGAAGGGGTTTTTTTCCCCAATTATCTTCTGCTCTTGGACAAAAAAGTCCAAAACAGAGTTTACTGGAATTGGCTAATATGATCATGTAGTATCTATGCTTTCACATTTATATGGGATTCCGTTCCATTCCATTCCAAGTTTTGTTATTGACATTTAAACCTCCACACTTGTATGGTATAGAATGGCAGTTTCCAAATTATACAAAACACAGTGAAAAAGGGAGGAAGCGAACGAAGTTGTCCCCCACCACTCCATTCATACCATTATGCTTCTGAGGTTCTTGAAAGCCAATTCTTTAAAAAAGTGCTCCAGAAGGATTGCTTGCCCCTTGATATATATAGAAACAGCTCTTTTCATATACACCCTTGGCCATTTTGTTGATGCTTTTTGCAATTTTATAAGCAAATATGAATTTATAGCGTCTATGGATTAGTGGAACCAATATTCTGCTGGATGTTCTAAAGAGTATGTAATTGCTGGAATCTAGACCCAAATTGATAATAATCAATAATGAATATAGATTAGGAAGAGTTTAGTAAAAAAAACTAGGTTCTGAGAATGGAAAGTAAATAACTTATTCTTTTGTTTAATGTACGCATTTACTGCTATGTTATTTAAACAGAAATGCCACAAGATAATGGCCATACTGGCACATAAGAAAAAGACAGGAATCCAGGCTGCATCAAGCCACAAATTCCTGCTGGCAAAGAACATTGGCTCCTGCTTTGTAAACTGGTAAACAATCCAGTCAGAGATAACTTACTATAGCATCTAAAGCTAGGATTATGGTTTATTGCATGCATTCAAGTCAGGATTGTAAGCCAGTTTTAAATCAAAGCCTAAAATTTGTCTATTCATGTAGAATAGCTCCTTTTCATTTCTTAAAAATATCTGTATTTCTGCTCCCCTGTTTTTCAGAGTGGCTCAAAACAAGATGCATCAACCATTAATCACAGATAGGCTAAGACTGTCAGTGGGTACCAGCTTTGATGGCTCTATGCTTGCTCTGGTGCAGACACAACAAGCTTCTGAGTTTTTTAGGAGCCACTGATCCAGAGGAGAAAGGAGACATTACCTTCTTGCTCTGCTTGTGGGCTTTCCAGATGCATTTGTTTGGCTAATGTGGGAAGCAGAAGGCTGGATTAGATACACTTTTGATCTGGATTTTCTGCAGATTATAACAAAACCGGTATGAGGAAACTGAGAATTTAGATGTTGGTGACCAATGATAGCAATAGCACTTAGACTTATTTATCGCTTCACAGTGCTTTAACAGACCTTCTCTAAGTGGTTTACAGAGTCAGCATATTGCCCCCAACAATCAGGTTCCTCATTTTACTGACCACGGAAGGATGGAAGGCTGAATCAACCTTCAGCCAGTGAGAATTGAACTGCTGGCAGTGAGCACAATTAACCACTGTGCCACCACAGCTCTTGATAAGGAACTTTCTGTCAGCTAAATTTATTATAGGTTCCTCATCCCTTTCAACATCAATCCAAGTGCAACATAAGAATGATTTGAAGGGGGAACAGATATGTACTAGGAAAGTTTTATTTATTTAATGTATTTGTCAGACTTAGATACTACCCATCTCACTTTCAAGAAGAATGCAATGTAGTGATTTGCAAATGTTGGATGCTCTATGAAATGGGAGGTTCAGCTGTGAAACTCTCACATCACATAAAATTTAGGCTAATCTTTGTTCATGGTTAAATCTGCCATGTTAACTGTTCAGGAATAGATTTTGGTTTTAAATTTTGCTACTGCATTGAACTAGAATTGTGGAAGCAATTTTAACTTTCAACTGTTTAGTTTAGAATTTTTTTCATTCACATAATAAACTGATGGAAATATGATTAGCAGGTAATACATATATATATGTATCAATTAATAGCATTTTGTTATCTTACTTATTTCTGATGTAGGAAGTATGAATCATGCAAATGCTGAAATTAATTAGTTCACAAATGGATGTTTACCGCATCATATTGAAAACACCTTTGCCTAAATGAGTTAATAAGTTTATGAAGCCACACCTGGGAAAATCTGGTTTTGAAGGACAGAATACAGATTTTAAAAACAAAAGAATTAAAAGAATTAAAAGAAAACATTCACAGTATTATATTGTTATTCATCTTTCAAAAACAAGAAACCATTATGGAATATGGAGAAATAAATTTGATAGGATTTCATTCACTCTCTCTCAGCCCAACTCACTTCTCAGAGTTATTTTATAGGGAAAATATTAGGAGGAAGGAATATTAAGTATGTTCACCATCTTGAATTATTTATAAAAATAATAAAGGTGGGATTTTAAAAAATCTAAAATAAGTAAACTAACAGAATAACAGAGTTGGAAAGGATCTTGGGGCATTCTAGTCCAATCCTGGGCTCAAGCAGGAAATTTCAGACAAATTGTTGTCCAATCTCTTCTTAAAAACCTCCAGTGTTGAAGCACCCACAACTTCTGGCAAGTTGTTCCACTGATTAATTGTTCTGTGATGGAATTTTTCCTTAGTTCTAAGTTGCTTCTCTCCTTGATTAGTTTCTATCCATTGCCTTCAGGTGCTTTGGAGAATAGCTTGACTCACTCTTCTTTGTAGCAATCCCTGAGATATTGGAACACTGCTATCATGTCATCTATAGTCCTTTTCATTAATCTAGACATACCCAATTCCTGCAACCATTCTTCATATATGTTTTAGCCTCCAGTTCTTTAATCATCTTTGTTGCTCTTCTCTGCACTCTTCCTAGAGTCTCAACATCTTTTTTATATTGTGGTGACTGGATGCAATATTCCAAGTGTGGTTTTATTAAGGCATTACAAAGTGGTATAAAAATAAATAAAAAACATTTCTAAAAGCGTATTTATTTTTTCCAGCAAAATAGTAGGGGGAAAAAGGTCAAACAATAGAAGCAAAGATGGGTTTAAAATTATGATTGTGTTCATAATTATATACATTCTAGATCCAGCTGCTTAGGTTAAAGGCTGGTAATTGAAAAGGGGGGCTTTTTTAATAAGCACCAACTTAGAGAAAACAGAATCATTGAGTTATAAGATATTTTGGAGGCAATCTACTCCAATTCCTTGCAAGTTCTGCAGTGCTAAGAGTAGGATGTTAGAAATATCCCAAGAGAAGGCCACTTGGCTTCTGTTTCAATATTTCCAGTGGAAGGGAGTCCTCCATCTGTCCAGAGGTAAGCAGCTTTTGCCATTAGGAAGCTTCTTCCAATATACTCTTAAATGCATTTCAGGTATTTTTCTACATTTTCTGCCATCTGAGCAGTGATATATGAACTTCAAATCCTAGAATTCCCCCTCCCACCAGCCCACAGCATGATCGTTGGCAAATTCTGGGAGTTGAAGTCCAAACATCTTAAAGTGCTAAGGTTGAGAAAAAGTTTCTCTGGAGTTCACAAAAATCAAAGTTATTTGTCAACATATGTAGAAAAATGATATAACATTAAAATCTCATCAAACAATTGTGAAAACTGGAAGGACAGTGAATGCATCGATTTTAATGTCCAATATGCTAAATATTGATAAATATAATTCATGCAAACAAAAGCTCTTTTAAGGTCCTCCATGATTTTTAAAGATGGGAAGGATTCCGAAAGGAAAATGTTTATGAAATACTACTGTAGAAGAACAGGAGGTGGGGAAGCCTATTCTTTCTTCTTTGTGGCAGTCTTTTGGAGATTTGTAGATTTGGCCTCACCAAGTCTGCCTGCTTCCCTTAGATGGGAAGATGATTGGGGCCTTTTTATTTTAGGACTTTGGAAAAGCTGTTTATTTTGAATAATGTTATTTTGTTTTACTGTTGATAATATTACATCTGTTCTTTAGCCGTGGTATTTGACCTTTGGATATTTAAAGTATATTTTTAAGTATCATTTTTAGGGTTTTTTTAAATACTACCTTGTGGGCCTATTTAAGGTAGAGAAATTTCAGCATATGAGTTGAACTCATAATGATTTTATGTTGCTAAGAGGAATATTGTTTACAAAAAGGGACATTATGTTTAGGCGTCCTGGACCCCCATATTTAGGATCAACATTCTCTTAGCCAGAAGGAAGATGGGAATGGGGTGAAGGGAGTTAGCCAGCTTTGCATGAAAATAAATTAAGACAGACCTCAAGTGTTCCAGTGGAGGAGAAGAGGGGAAGTAGTTATGCACACAAACAGTACTGATAGAAAAGGGAGATATAAGCCAATGTTTAGAGTAACTGTAATATTATTTATTTCCAACCAAATAGCATCAACAGGTGCTTGGTGCCCCTTTCAACTGTAAAGGATGCAATGCCTTGACAGAGCTGGAGCTCTAGTTAAAATGTGGAAAATCTAAGATATGGAAGAATAATGGGAAGACAAGACTGACTTAAACAAGGAGACACAATCTCATTAGCAAAGCATGGCTGATTAATAAATTCAACCAGCCAGGAAACTGTCAAGCCAGTAAAGGATAGTGGGAACAGGAAGCCATTATTTAGTGGCTGAGTGAGGGAAATTCTCCTCCCATCTCACCCTCTCATCAATAAATCACTGTCCTGCATTAATGCAGGCTCGCCTATGGGCTGGTATATTCTGACAAGGAGAAACTAAATGTAAAAAGGATGCAGAGGATGTAAAGGATGATATGGGCATAGGGAAATTGGTCAAAAACATATGCATAAAATATATGTAGTTATATGCAATAAGAGTTGACAAGATTTTACTTGCTAAGTAAATACATGGAAGATGCATTTGATTCTTGAATTTGTATCCTACCTTTCTGTCAAAGATTGGTATCCAAAGCAACTAATAAATCTAAACACAAACTCAAGAAGACATTGTTAAAACAACACATAAACCAATTTACATACCAAGTTATATCTGAAGAAAGATTTAATGATTCATAATAGCTATTTCTTTATGAATATGTAAACTGTTAATAGAGGGACAAACAAGGAAAGAGCAATAGATGCATGGATGAAATAGTTTCATTCCCTGAATATATTGAGAAAACATTCTATCAAGTGAAAATATTTATGTTTATTGATAAAAATTGATGGGCAATCTATCCGAGCAATTTAAAATGTGCTCTAAATTATCTGTTTCAACTATCCAAAAATGTAAACTTTAATTTAATGAGCAATAGCTGTTTTAAGGGATAATCTGATAATCCTTATTGATCTGCCTACATTATCTCAATTAGAATCTTCCACTGGGTAAAATATTATTTGAAATGCATGGGAATCATAATGTGTGAATCATAATCATAATCACAGTGCTTTTTTCTATGCTTTTAACAGGTTCTGCCATGCTGCTTCTGAACATTCTTCTCTTAGCAACTGGATGGAATATGTAAGAAATAGTATTATTACTTTTATTGATTGATTTATCAGATTTGTATCCTGTCTTTCCTTTAGGAGCTCTGCATCATATGCAGTACCTTCTCTTCCATGTTTCTTCATAACAAAAACCCTGTGTGAGAAGTTGGGCTGAAAGAACATAACTGAAGGTTATGCAATTAGCTCCACAAGGGTTTCCAGTTCCAACATGTTAACCATGACCGAAACCATAAAATACATGCTGCAAAAATAATATATGTTATTATGAGAATATTATTAACAGTGTAATTGTAAAGGAGCCTCTGATGAGTTTAGCTGAGGTGCCGTTCAATACTTTGGCCCTTATAGTAACACAGATTGCACAGTTATTTGGTGACTAGACACTCTATTTAAAAAAAAAAACACCACTCCTTTATTTCAGAAAGCTCTCCTTAAAATTTATTTATTTTCCAAAACCTTACTTTTGTCCTTTATTTTGGTCATTTAACTTTTACCACCCAGATGATACCACTTAATACTGTATTTTACATTCACATGAAAAATACAATTGCCTTTTAAAAGTAAATTGAATATACTTCTGATCTTAAATATTTTTATTCAAATATGCATTTTTGTCTGCAAATTTAATATGCTCTTAAATTTTCCTTTGCACAGCAAAGTTAGAAACATAAACAATTGCCTATTTTTTATCCTTATGAACTTATTTCCGATTTTCCCTTTTTCTGGTTGTCTGAAAATACGGTAACTATACACACAGTTGGCACTTAGTTACCTTTTTTACTCTGAGAACAGTACTTCTGAAAAGACAGCGTAAGGAAGTGGGGGGACAGACAGTATTTCACCATTAATCCCCAACCCGTGTCCTCGGGAAGTTCTAGACCTACCCATCATTTTTACCCCAAGAAGACACCCCCAGGTCAAATTTGACTCCAGTTGGCTGCATCCATGCAGTTTTCCTGGAAGAGTTATGAAGATAATTTCCTACTGCCGCCTTATTTTTCCCCTTCCCCATTCATTCAGTTCCCTTAGGTTTCCCAAGCGTCTCTCAAAGCAGAGCTGATCTTGCTTAGCTTGTAAGATCAGCCAAGAGTGGCTAGGTGCTATCACCTAATGAGGAGACAAGACCTAGCTGCTCCATTATAGGGTATATAAAGTATACAAAGTAGCCAGAACTAATGTTGCATACCTAGGTAGGTTCAGGAACACAGGTAGTCCTCCACTTACAACAGTTCGCTCAGACCAGAGGTTCTGTCTTCTGAGCTTTTGGACTGGAGCAACATTATCTTGACACATGCCTATTTGCCTTCATTTGTGAAAAAGAGTTTTACTGACCTTGATCTTAACCTTCATTTAGCCAGGCCTAGAGCAGATGGCAAGGAGAAGAAAGGGATAAGACATACCCTCTACAAACAGTCTGATTAAAGTGAGGCAACATGGCTTTGGATTTTCAGGTAGACACATTAATGCAGAGATCCTCAAACTATGGCTCGTGGGCCAGATACGGCCTACCAAAGCAATTAATCTGGCCTGTGAGGCATCACAACGCTGCCTCATCCACATTGCCCCACCCACTTGCCAGCCCCTGCCCTTCAGCTGACAGAAGGGCAGGCAGTCTCAGTGAACAAAGCAGTGCAAGCCCCGCGGGCTGGAATTGGAAGGTAAGGCCAACAACGAGGGAGAGAAATCCATCCCCCGCACTAGGACCTGCTGCGCTAAGCTGAAGTGTTGTGGATTGTGAGCCTCAGCCACCTTTTGGGCCTGCGTCTCGGCTTCTGTGGGGCCTCTGGGTGCCTGCTGCACACTTGCCCACCCCTCTGCCTTGGGCCCTGCATCCAGCCCACGACTGGGGCATGCATCACCTAGTGCAGCGCTCTTCCCTGAGGGCTGCCTGCTTGCCCACCTGCAGGCCAGACTGGTGTGGAAACGGTGCCTCACCTTGCTCCCGTCCTTGGCCTCCTCCTGCCTGGCTGCCGGCTTCTTGATGTGAGCAGAGGCTGCTGGTTGGAGCGAGTACGCACTCCTGCAGCTGCGAGTGCTAAGACATAGCTAGAATTGGAAGAAAAGGATGTGCAGCTGTGGTGGAAAGAACTGGAGCAACACCCCACAGCTTGAATGAGAAAGCACAAGCAAGGTGGTGGCTGCTCTCGCTGGTAACTGAGCCCACTGCACCAACTGGAGTAAGCTGTCCCCAAGTGGAGCTCCAGGCAGAAGGGCTTGCTTTGGCCCTAGGCTGGAGTGGCGAGGAGGCAACAGTGACTGCATGAAGGGAAGCCACATGACCAGAGGCATGGCTGCCACAGCCTGCAAGAAAATCACCATCTTCGGCGCCACTGGCATCTTCCCCAGGGATTGCCCACCTCTCCTCCCCTGGTAAAAAAACAAACAAACCTAGAGCAAAAACTTCATGCACTATTAAAAAGAATAGAAAAGGGGGCTGCCGTGTACTGTTTAATGGACTGCTAAATTGGCAAAATGGACTGCTAAATTGGCCACACCCACCCAGTCACATGATGACCTAGCCACACCCAGTCTGCCCCCCCAACAGTCTGAGGGACCGTGAATTGGCCCCCTGTTTTAAAAGTTTGAGGACCCCCCTGCATTATTGTGTAAGGATCAAAGGAAAATATCCGATGACGCCCATCTTCAGGAAACTTCTCTCTAGCCAAGCTCTAGCCATGGCTTTGGATTTTCAGGAAGACACATTAATGTGTTAACAAAAAAAGGAAAACATGCGAGCTTTCCTGATGCCCACCTTCAAGGAACTTCTCTCTGGCTAGCCTGGCTTGAGAGAAGTTCCCTGAAGGTGGGCTCCAGCACGAGTCGGAAAGGTCGGAAGACAAAACCTCTGATCCCGGTGACCGACCTACATTGGATCCTGCAACATTCTCCTGGGACACGTATATTCGCCTTCACTGGGAAAATATCCTTCCACCGTTAAAGTGGGGGCGGGGGGGGCAGATACTGTCACACACACAAGCAAAAACCCCTCCAGAGAAAACGGGATAAGAAGAGTAATCCTTGTATCCGGAATACACGAGAGTCAATCGGTGCTTCGGAGCTTTCATAAACGGGGGAGGCCACCTGTGGCCCTTCGCCTCATCGCCGAGCGCAGGTTCGCTTGTCCGCGGCCGCCCGCGCGCGCCGCCGCGGCCGCCGCCGCCTCAGAGTCACTCCGTTGACCTCCTCTCAACAAGTCCTGGAAAGTTGCAGGACAGGCGGGGGAGGAGGGGAAAGGAGGCGGGCCTAGAGCCGAGCGCCTCGTTTGCCCATTGGAGGACACTCGGGTCGGCCGCTCCAGCTGGAGCCGGAGTCCGGGGCTCAGGCGTCTGAGACGGCCTCCCCCCCCTCCCTCTCCGCCCGGAGCACCCAGCCAAGGCTTGACGTTTTAAAGGGAGCCCTGAGCGCGTCGCTGCTTCCTCAGATTTTACGGAGCCCGAGAAAGGGAGAAGCGGCCAAGAGTCGCGGCGGGCTCTCGCTGCCCCATTTTTCTTCCCTGAGCGGGCTGTACAATCCTCGGCAGTGTCCTGAGACTGTATGGTCAGCTCAGGGACGGCTCGGTTCGGAGAGCAGCTTGCTTCGGCGACCTTCGTCCTTCTGCTCCGCGTCTGAATTGCGCGGAGAGAGCGCCTAGCCCCGGGGGCCCTTGGGCAGCAAGGAATCTTAAGCGCGGGGAAGGCAGAAGCGGCGAAAAGGGCGAGCGAAAACCCACCCAAAGCTCAGCGCCTATCAAAGGCCTTCAGGGACTTTCCCACCCACTGAAGCCAGC
>JANHZT010003712.1:105744-120586 GCA_032468215.1 Stegonotus admiraltiensis | reverse complement strand
GTCCAAGTAAATTATATTGACAGCATTCCTCTGGTCCACTAATTTTGTCACTTTGTCAAAGAATGCAATAAGATTAGACTGGCATGATCTGTTTTTGACAAACCCATGTTGGCTTTTGGTTATTATTTGGTTTGCTTCTAGGTGTTCGGTGATTCGTTGTTTGATTATCTTTTCCAGAATCTTCCCTGGTGTTGAGGTCAGGCTGATGGGTCTGTAGTTTCCTGGATCTATTTTTTTTCCTTTTTTGAAGATGGGAACTACATCAGCTGTTTTCCAATCCTCTGGAAGCTCCCCTGTGCTCCAGGATCTTTGAAAGATATAGTTCAGTGGTTCTGACATCTCGTCTGCCAGTTCCTTCAGAACCTTGGGGTGTAATCCATCTGGTCCTGGTGATTTGAACTTGTCTAGGGTAGACAAGTGTTCACTTACCATTTTCTTCCCTATTTTAACTTGTGTTCTTAATCTGTTTTTTGTGGTGCTGTTTTTGATAGGTTTGGACTGCTTTTTCCTTTTGTGTAAAGACAGATGCAAAAACGAGTTAAGTAGTTCTGCTTTCTCCCTGTTGCTTGTCACCTTCTTGCCACTTTCTCCCAGCAATGGGCCAATTGTTTCCTTGACTTTTTTCTTGTTTTTAATATGTTGGAAGAAGCTTTTTTTTGTTATTTTTTACTTTAGTCACAAGCCTTTGTTCATTGTGAGCCTTAGCTTTCCTCACTTCATCTTTATATGTTCCCAGAAGGAAGGGAGTAGGAAATATTTTATACAAATGTACCATTAAACTGAAGAGACTTTAGCCATTATTTCCTGTGTACCAACAAGTCTTATTGTAAATATTTTTGAATGAACATTTATGAGATTTTTTTAGTCTATAACATGGAAGCCAGCACATGTTCTCTTGTTGAATTTAATCTCTTTCCTAATTCTCTTGTGTTTCTTCCCAAAGGTGCTTTTTCAAAAGTTAACTTTTGCTGGTAAAGAAAGTCCAGTTGCCTTTTAAAAAACCACCTTTGGGCCAACCATGACCTGGATGACTGAGAATCTCCATGGAGATTCTTCTATAAATGGTTCATCCCATTGATTGTCTACATTCAGTTAACTTTGTGAGACTCCACTTCTGTTTGCATTTCTTGGTTTCTGTCTGTATTGCATTCTCATCGCTCCGTGATGGCGAACCTATGGCATGCATGCCAGAGGTGACACACAGAGCCCTCTCTGCTGGCATGTGTGCCGTCATCCCAGGTCAGGTCTCCATAGCATTTCTTTTGTGAGCTTCTGTTTCCCTGCAAACGACAAAACAAAAGCTCACGAAAGAAAAAGATCTTACCTCTTGCTGCGCTGCCGGTGTTGGGATGCCCCGCCTCCCACCGGCCAGCTGGTTTTCAGGTCTCTGCTGCAAATGCCCGCATGCCCGTGCATGTCTGTGCAGGTGCACATTCATGCATGTCCGCACATGCATACGTCCATGTCCTTGCATGCGCACATTTGCACATGTGCATCTTTCAGTTTGGGAATGCACGCACACAGTTTGGGGACTCAGTGTCTAAAAGGTTCACCATCACTGTCATAGCTCATTCTTACCTTTCCTTTTTGTAAACCAGTACTGTATTCATCCACTTCTATTTTCATCCTTGCATTTCACCATTCCCACATATAAATTATCTGTTGTTGTTGTTTCCTTTCTCTCCTTGATTGTCTTGTTCTTTGGCTTCTGGATTTAAACAGACCCCCATCTATGAATCTTATCTTAATCATTTTCTGGATCTGGGAACCAAAACTGTCTACCATGGAATTTCTCAATAAATTTTCCATTCTTGCTTATGAATTCACCTGTGGTACATGTGTTCCTTTAAGCCTGACATGTCTCTATCACTCTTTACCATAGGGGTGCTGGTTAACCTTTTCTGAACTTGAAAGTTAAACATGGTACAGCCTGCTTAATACTGAATGGGCACTGACTGAGAATTCTGGGGTTCTTGACTAGACTAGGAAGTTGAAAAACATCTTAGAAAAAGGCAATGGCAAACCATTTCCATGATGCTGTCAAGAAAATTTCACAGACATGCCCCATAGTTGTGCAAATTGAAAAGAGAGTTTACCTTTATGATTAGTATTTATGGTGGCTGACTGGTTGCTTGGAAGTTTAATGCATAAGATTATAACTTAGATTTCAATTCCTCTCATTATAAGTCTGTTGAAATTTTTACTTCCTTGTCCCTTTGCCAGCCATCATCTGTTTATTTCTCTCATGATCAGAGATCCACTTTGCTGTCAGCAGGTGTCTTTCCATCCACCCATCAGACAGCCCTTAACACAGCAGATGGTGCAAATGGCCCAGGAATAATTTACTGATTTAGCTACATGTCTTGAATTATGAGGTTGCATACTGCCAGAAAATTGCTAATCAATTGCTAGAATGAAAGATTTAAAACTAAAACAAAAAGCTAAATGAAAAATAGGGGTTCGGTGTTTGTACTTTCCTCCTGCTTTGTATTTTTAAAGCTATATGTTCAAGGCATTTTCACAATTCACAGATTTTCTTAAAAAGGTGTTTTCTACCAGAAAGAAGTCAGAGCTATAATTCTGACCTTCTTCCTTCTTTGCTGCCAAAACAAACAAACAAACAAATCCAAAAAACTTCAGATATGTTAATTGGCACACAATCCATCATGCCAGAGTTTATAAAAATGGAAAGTAGCAACATTCAACAGCATTCAACAGAAATAGTGGAAGTGGCTAAGTCAAAACTGTAGAAACCTTAAAAAGAATTTTACATCAACTTTGAGATAGGGGCCTATATGTAATAGTGAACTTTCCTACAGCTGATAACAAGAGAAATTGAACGGTGTGAATCCCACAAAGGGTCAACATTCCCTTGCAGATCCAACAGGATATTTATTATAAGTGAAAGAGAAGGAAACAAAAAAATACTCTTCATTTTCCATGGCATTAACATTAAGTGTCATGACCTTGTCATAGGCAAAATTGTTCCAAAATGGTTTTTCATTGTTGCATCCAATTACAACCAAGATCTATGGCTAGATGTTGCTGAATTCCTGCAGATCTATAATCTTATATTGATGTTTTTCATTGTCTTTTCCACTACTGTCAAACACGGATGTGGAAGGCTTATTATCAAGAGAAATGGTATAAGCATCCCATGCCTACCTGTTTCCTTCTTTATTCTCCCTTGGGCACCAATATTATTAAATTTCTTCCATGCCTGCAGACCACTAGAATGATTTTCCTTGTGCTTCTGACTTTAAACCTGCAGATCTTCAGAAAGCTAATTATCATGAAAGTTGCCATTTACAAAAGACTATTATTGGGCAACCCTCTCAGAGAGGCACGTGTTCTTTGAGAAAGAAAACAAAAACAAAGTTAGTAATGTTTCCCCATTTCCTTGTCTTTCTCCCTGCTGCTCCTAAGCTCTATTTCCCAATTGCTGGGTCTTAGTATTTACCAAGCAAAGAGAAACTTGGGGAGAATACTGAAAGCTGCTTCATTTTCCACAGTTGGATGACAGGAGAGAAATCAACAGCCTTGCCAGCTGATTATGCAGCCATGTTGTTTGAAAGCTTGCATAATATACATTAGCATGCCTAAGATCTCAGGTGACTATGCCTTTGAGGCTGGCGTGGGCATCCCCTGTGGACCCAGATTTGATATTCTTCCCAATATTTGACCCTTTTTTCTTGTTAATTACAGGCAAGCTTCCCCAGTCTGGGCCTGGATCTGCACCTGTTTCCCATCTCTGAGCAGCTGCTAATTAGGTTGCAAATGGTGGGGATGAGCAAAGGCGGACACACATGCTTGAGTGGCCTATTGATCAGATTGGCATGCTGTACATACAGTAAATTATGACTGCTGGAGCAGGTTCTAAAAGAAAATCTCCAGCACTTTAGTAAAATAACATTCTTCATTAGATCAACTATGTTTATGGTGAACATTACAAAAATACATCAGGACTTTAATCTGATTTTTTTTAAATGCAAAGTCCCCTCTGTTCTGCACATACACCTACACAATATATACCCCTTCTATTAAATAAGGTACTGTGAAAAACTGAAATGGTGAATATTAATTATTTTTAAACTGCCTCTTATGTGTTTAGAATTTCTTATGGTCCTTTTCTTATGGCCATTTTCGATATATTTTCTGTGTTAGAAACTCTCCTCCAGACTGTTAACCTTCATTTACCCCTGAAGCATATGTATAGTTATTTTATTTTATACCCTGTCTGGCTCTTAAAAGCAAAAATAAGATGCGAGCCAAGGCTTGCTTTTAGATAAATGAGAAAAGCATGTAAATAGCGATGTCCGCAACAATGGTCACTGGCATCAAAATGATGGGTTCAACCCAATGATAAAAGCTCCAGCTCTTTTTCAGAGACAATCACCTGGTCTCAGCCCCCCACCCCACCCCACCTATATACACGCACCATTATGAAGTCAGTGACTGCAGATGCCCCAATGTAAAGAACAGAGTGGCTCTTATCCGCACACTGCAGAATACCTGAACAAGCAGCTTACTTCCATCCACAGGTCAGTCCCACTAATCTTCATCCTGAAGAGCATGAGATGTCAGTAGTACATTCTGATTAATTGTATGCTTACACTCAGCTGACTGCATTTGTTTTCAGCAGAAAAACATGAAAATGTAGACTAAACAACTGGGTTTGTTTTTTTTATTATTATTCATCAAATTTATATAGCCACCCATCTCACCTAAGGCAGGACGCAACAATAGATTTAAAACTGAAGATATGAAAACAGCAAATACAATTTTAAAAATCACAGTAAATTAGCAATAATTATAAAAAACAAAAATACAAACCATGGCTGAAATGATAATTTAAAAATGGTCCTGTCGACAATGGAGCGATCTAGAGAAGACTCCAGTTCCATGGACATCCCAGGTCAGGTCACATAAAAAGGTCTTAAGGGCTTTTTGGAATATTTCCTCCCCAAGAATACAAGAATAGCCCAACTCAAGGCACACTTTAGTCCAATATTTTGCTTTTCACAGTGCCAAGTATATGCTGAGGGTTTGCCCCTCTCTCATGCTTGCAATTGTTATTATCAGTCTTCTTCTTCTTTACTTCCTCTTTTACCACTTCGGGTGTCAAGGCAGATACAAAGTTTTGGCTCTTGCTCTCAGCCAACAATAATCTCAACCATTGTTAATTGATGTTGTAATGTGTTTTTGCTGTTGTCTCTCCATCTTCTTCTGGTTCAGCCTTGTGTTCTTTGACCTTCTCCTTTTTTTTTGTATATGCCTTGTTTGGGATGGAATCCCACAACATCCTCTCCAGGTGAGTAAACACTTTATTTGCTGTTTTTGTGTGTAATTTAAGATTGATTCTATGCCAATTCTTTCTCTTATCGTCTCATTTGTGATTTTGTCTCTTCTGATCACTCCAGCAGCTTTCCTCAAACATCTCATTTCTGTGGTGACTAACTTTCGTTTATGTCTTGTTATAAGTGTCCATGTGTTGGCACTGGTAACATAGGCTGGGGATGAATATTCTTTGCATGAGATGCTTCTTTGTGCTGATCAGTACTGTCTTATGTTATAGGAATGGCGCATAATCATAATCATAAGTTTATTTTGTCAAGCATATATAAGGTACAGGTAAAAGTATAAACATAATTTGAATACATGAAAAGCGTAAGTAAAAAGGAATATTAGGACAGGGATGGTAGGCACGCTGGTGCACTTATGCACACCCCTTACAGACCTCTTAGGAATGGGGTGAGGTCAACAGTAGACAGGTTAAGGTTAAAGTTCCTAATTCTTGGTTTGCCTTACTGCATCATATGTTAAGACAAACCAAATATTAGGACATTTTTCTCCACTCCTATAACAATTCAGCACTGGACATATTTGAAGTCCTTTTCATAAACATACACACAAGAGAAACCAGGCTTTGTCATTAAACAATAGTTGATCTCAAATAAGAATGCAAAGCATGGCAATTCTATATATATTTGAGTCCTTGCCTATAAATCAGTATTTATTGATTTATTTACCTCTCCAACCACAAGTGGGGAATGAATTTAACACCTTCCTTCTTTCCTTCCTTTCAACTTATATCCTGTTTTGTATCCTTCTAGAACAAAGCATCCTACTTTAAAGCCTTGCCTAATCCCCAGGCAGCTTTGTGAGATAGGCTAGCTGAGAAATGGTAAAGTGACACAAAGGCACCCATTCAGTCCTATGGTTGAGCAGGGACAGAACCCAAGTCTTCCTAATGACATTTCAGGACTGTTTCCATGGCAACATTCACACAGGATGGCTGCCTCATCAAAGGCCAATGACAATCTCTAAAACTCTAGCCCAATTCTCTCAGTAGCAAAATATCCCTGGCCTAAGTTTGTTAGTCAAGTCTGACACAAATACAATGTTGACAAGAGTTTGCCTGCCATTTTTGCTTCTTTCTTTTTTTTAGTGATCACAATTTGTCCAACAATTATGCCACATTTTAAGCAGTTTATCAGTTTGCATCTGCACTGCAGCAAAGAGCAATTGCAAAGCTGACCCTTGTTACTGACATTTAAAATGAGCTTGCTTATGTTTATTTTGTGATAATTGCAGCTATTACTTTATTCCTGAAATGTGTGAAACTGCTATCATAGATCAGCTCTCTCATCACCCTGGCAGCTGCCTAATGACAGGATGAATGCTGGAAGAAGAGAAACATATTGTGCTTTTACTGTCTAACTGATCCTATGAGCTTGCTTTTCTTTTTATAGAAAGAAAAAGAAAAGGAGATAGAAAGAGCAGGAGAGTGGGTGAAAAAAGTGAGAAATCTTTTACATTATAGGATGAACATTTTTTTTAAAAAAAGTGCCTCTCCACACCATCATTTACATGGGGAGACAACAAACTATGTTTGCCAATACTTTTTGCTAATTAGTATACCTTCAGATAATGAGGAAATAACAGTAATCTATTTAAATATATTAACATTTCTAAATGACTAGAAAGCCTATGTGGTATTGTAGGAAGTTAGCACCCACCCCTATCCTAGAAGAATGAAATATTTTAGGAAATATTAAAAAGGCAGAATATTATATTTCCCTGTATGAGATACGGAGAAGCATGTTTTAAAGAAATAGCAGCTCCCACCTTCCTGCCCCCACCCTTTGTTAATGGGCCAGAGGCAGAAACTCAATCTTTGACAATAGGACTCATTTGCAACACAATAGCAGCAGAAACTCACCACATTTGACCTGGGAAGCATGTGACCTGGGAAGCACATGTGACCATCAGCCAGCAAGGTTAGCTAAGACCCCCACCCCCTGGGTGTCTGACAACCAACCAGGATACTCTTTCTAGGCCCCAGGAATTTCAAAGCCAGGGAGAGCATAAAAACCAGTGGACTCGCTGTATCTGCCCTTTTCTGTTCAGGAACTCAAACCATGTGATCCTGTCCACCATTAAACCATCTTTCCAAGCAGTTTCCATGTTTCCAGTGTCTTTTTTCCCACTTGGAGCAGAACCCAGAAGGATATTTCTTCCTACAGTATAATGGTAAAGTTGCTGGACTAGGAATGGAAAGACACAGATTCCAGGCCTTTCTTAAGCATGGAAGCCAGCTGGGTGATGCTGGGTCAATCACTTCAAATCATTATCAGACTCTGTGACAAGCCAGTTGATAAATAACACACACACACACACACGTCACAACATGCACTGATAATTTAACTGCAAGAATTAGGTGAACACAATGCAAAATCTTACAACTAATCAGGGCAGATGCTAAGAATAATAACTCAATGTATCATATACAAATCATCGTTTGTGCCATGGAAGAAAAAGTTCACCTCTGTAAGGCATGGAGGCACTGTAACTCATTGAGGCACTTTGGGTCACTCCATTGGACAATTCCAGTAGCTAGAAGTGGAACTAGTAGAACACTCGTCACAATGCAAAATGAAGCAAAACTACCATTTCTCTCTTGGAAGTAGGGGGCAGGGCGGAGGCTGTGTTGCTTTGTGAAGCTATAATTGTTATTTTGGCACAAAACATACCCCAAAAATAGGAGTTTCTTTCCAAAGGGAAAAAACTGATTATGGTCCTCCCTGAATTTATTGTTGAGGTTTGGTTATAGTGGACCTATCAGAGATGAATTCCCTAGCATATTCCATTCAATTTATTTGGCAGACTGTTGGGTAATGAAACCAGGAAAAAAAATCACAATGTTTTAAGACTAGATAACCCATGATAAGAAGAAAGCTCCCAGTCCACCACCACCATTCCTCATAATCCCTCCTCCTTAAAAAAAAACATTGTAATTGACTGTTTGGTCACCACCATCTGATCGAAAAGTTCAGACTGACTTGAGATCCAGCCTGGTTGATCATCGAATTCAGTGTTCCCTGTCTTTCAGGCTTTAATCAATTCTGTTACTTTTGACATCTCCAAAGAACCTGAAAGTGCCCATCTAACATCATCAAATGTACACAATACAGAACTATAACATTCATTAGTCTTCTAATTTTAAATAATAGACAATATTCACAAGTTATCAATAAAGAAATGTTTGGGACTATTCTTTAGATGAAGAGACCAGTTTGTTGTCTATATTGTTTCTCTTCTAAATGCTAAAAGAAATACTGGGGTGCACATTACGATATAAACTTTCAAAATTTGTTGCATGAATTTGCAGCTGACAAAGAGTTTACATAGATACCTTAACAAACCTGCTGTTTTAGACATGAATGCATTGCAAGCATGTGCTCAAAGCATGTTCTTGGTCAGCATGAGAGTTCATCAAGCTGTCAAACCTGATTACACTTGCTGGTCAATGAATAGCATCCTACAGAGTGACCTTGAGGATGAAAAACCTGCTGAAGCTGGTGGGATATTTTGCATGATTAAGAGCCTCCTGGTGCAAATGAACAGCTGTCCAATTCATTGCCCAGGATGCCTAACACATCTAAAAGAGAATTTTCCTAATAAATATTCTTGCTTTTTGTGATTTGTTTTCTCATCTTAATTGCTACTTTCTAATGCCAGCCTTGACTGATCTAGAAAGCTAAGCAGGATCAGTTCTGGTGAGTACTGAGATGAGAGTCTACTGGGAAGTGACAGATCTATAGGCTGGTGGAGTCCCATCTCAATACTCATCCGAACTGACCCTACTTAGCTTTCTAGATCAGTCAAGGTTGGCATTAAAAAATAGTAATCAAGATGAGAAAACAAATTATGATAAGGACCCCCCCTCACTTTGGAGGTGAAAAAAAAAACATTTCCAAAGAGAGCAATGGCAATCCACATACAATAAAACTGCATGGGGGTGCCCCTGTAACTCACTCAATGCCCCATTTCCTTAACTTTTTAAAAAGTACAATTTTAACTTTTTAAAATGTATAATTGAAAAGCTAAATGTGAATTCTTAGCTTTGACTCACATTTATTGGAAAGTTATTTTATGGTTTTATTGTAAGCCACCCAGAATCAGTGGTGTGTAGCCTCCAGTTCGGACCGGTTTGCAAGAACCAGTACTAAAACTGATGGGAGGCTCCACCCATTGACCCAGACGTCATCATAGGTGATCTGCGCATGCGCAGAAGACCGCATCAGGCGCGATGCAAACTGGTAGTAAAGGTAAATACAACCCACCCATGCCCAACACACACGTTCTGTGTGTGTTGGGCAGCCATGTAAATATGATTTTTAAATAAACAAAGAATTAGATTGTTTTAAAATATATTTGGGCTGTGCCAAGGTTCTGTGTTGACATTGCATTACATTTTGTGATAGCATAATATTGTTCAGGTATAACTATGGCTTTAACAGAAAGCATAAGGGCTAAAGATGTGCAGTGTCAAAAGTGTGATAGGCAAGGAGTTGGAATTGTGTGCTTATTCAGATTATTAATTGTAGTACTAATCAATGATCCTTGCCAGAGAAATAAAATTCTCTGATCTGGAGCATCAAATCAATGCCCTTTCTTCTGTCTGCTTCTACTGGCACAGGGAAAGTTAGAACTACTACCAAATCCTTGTCCAGAGGTCCAAAAACAAAAAAAAGACTAAATCCTAAAAAAAATAATCCCTTTTAGGCTCATATCATTATTAACAACTCTAGGCAATCATATTTATCTGAGCAGAGAAAAATAATTTGACTTTTTATTAAACATGAGTCCAGATTAAAAAAAGGAGGAACAGGCATATTTGTTCTAACGAGTCAGAAGATTAGGATACCAAAGGAAGGAATGTTTTCCTGTGTGTTTAGCACTGCCAGTGATCTAGCAACTACCTTATACCACCATGATGCTTCCTGCCTTAAACAGAAGGAGAAGTGGGTTGCCCAGCGAAGGATTCTGGGCTTGGAGTTTTTTTAAAAAAAGGTCAGAAAAAATTCAGAATCACTTATCAAAGGAATAATTCCATGGCAGATCATACTCTGGGGAAGGAACAAGGAGAAAATGCAGAATCCTTTGGAGAGGGATTTCCAATGAAATAGGATATGAGAGGTAACCAAGATTTGGTCCATAAATGCAGACTACATCCAAACTAAATTACTGTCACACATTTTCTGAAGGTACAACTTGTACAGAAAGGGTATGGGCCATGCTCAGAACACACTGAGTATGTATCAGTTGCTTTGATGTGTGTTTCAGGTTTCTTTAATCTTTAGGAAAGATTGCTATCAATGGGGTTGCATGAGGGGCAAGATCTTGGACCATCCTTTATACAAATTTCTCCCCCTTAATTCCAGTGTTCACAAATATTTTAAAAGCCCATCTCTCATTTTATATCTTGTTATTATTATGATTCTAAAAATAGTTTATACTGACTTTCTTTCTTCATCCCTCATCATATCTCAGAAGTAATTTTAATAAGTTTTTCCCTCACTAATTTCTTGTTTAATTAAATATAGGAGCCAATACCACTACCATCATGCAATTCTTTGAGAAACAAAATGTAAGTTATCTAAAACCTTAGTTTTAAGAATGTTTGCTCTTGGTTGGGTAAGAATTATTCTTCTTCAGAAAAAGGAAGATCTAAAAATGCTGCTAAAAATGTCATATATTCTGAAGATCAAAAAATCATTTTCTTTAATTATATCAATGGCATATGGTCTATTGAAAACATCATAAAACTTTTAACATCCAGTATAATAAAATATCTCTGTCAAGCTGGTAATGAAATTTATTGAAGTTTAGAGTGTGGGAAGTCAGGGAGGCTGTAGACTTCCAAAGAGACCATTATTCGGTGAAATACTCGTTCAGGCAACTTAGACACATCAGAACTGAATATGTTCACTGGCAGTTTTCTTTCCAATTCAATTCAATCTTTATTGTCAGTGCACAACATATGTACAATGAGATTGGTTGAGCTCCTCAGTGCACCCCCCCAACACAATACAACTCACAGTGAAGACAGAAAGTCCTTAACCCAATAAATCATATTAACGAAACACCCAGTCCTATTGCACCAGTGTAAACATGTTACACATTGCGCTGGCCCTGCAGTCCATCATACTACATAGTTATGTTATTTTTAATTCAGGAGTCTGACAGCTGATGGATAAAAACTGTTCTTCAGAGCTGTTTGTGCAGCTGGCTATACGTCTATATCTCCTTCCTGATGGTAGGAGTTTAATTCCATTGAATTAATCAAGAATTGGTGAAAATATACAGAAGAAATCTTCACAGCATTCTGTTCCCTCAGCCAAAGAACTCTAATTATGCCCATCCCCTCACTTTTGTTAAGGACTCTGCACAAAACACTTGAAGAGGTGCTTATAGAAGACTTGCTGATCCAGCTTCAGAGTCTTCAAAGGTTATCCGCATTTACCCTGTGTGGCCACATACATACAGAAACAGCTTTCTCAAACAGCTGTATGAGAAGGGTGTTCCAAATGACATTAACAGGTTTCATGAAGTGCCTCTTTTAAATGCTTTGTGTAGTCCCAGTGATAACCCTTGTGGATGAGTTTAATTAGGATAGAGTTCCTCAGTTCTGTTTATATATTTTGAGTAAAGACAAGATAAGCAGGAATTCAAAGAGCTTGCTTAGATTATGTCCTTGGTTTTGCAACATGCCTTTTTTAAAAAAAAATATGATCATTTGGAAAATCTGTTAGACAAAAAAAACTTCTGAACGCCCCTTCCTAAATCCCACACTCTTCTACCTTCTGACTCAACTATTAGCCATTGTCTGTCCTTTCTCTTTGTCTCTGTCATTTGCCCCTCTTGCTTTCGTTTGTTGTCTTTGGACAGACCATTGACCTCTGAAGTTTAAGGAAGTTTCTTTCAGTTTATAATTTAAATTAAAGTCTGTTTAAGTGGGGGTGGGGAAGGAAACCCCTACAAGACATTTTAAAGTCATTTGGCAAACTGATTCTGTCAAGGAAGCTTAGGTTCATTCTGTTTGCTTGCAACAGCTTTCCCCTCCACCCATAATTCTGCTGTTCTTGTTCTTTTAATACATTTGGGAGGCCTGTCAAGGCCTATCCACTCTCCAAATAGCTTTGCAGATTAAATTTTTAACTCTACCCTCTTCATGCAGATGTATATTTCTGACAAAGAATTGTACTGACATGTCAGCTTCCATCTTTCTCACAAGAGAGGAAACATCTACGTGCAAGTAATGCTGGAAACTTCGATTCTGAACCTCCCTGGCAGGAGGAGAACAGAATAGTCACTCACACTCTCACACACAGTCACACACAGAGAGAGAGAGAAAGAGAGAGAGAGAGAGAGACACAGAGAGAGAGAGAGCATGGCTGAGCTGTAGTTAAAATAATGCTGCTACATGTGACTGTCGCTCCCTTAGTTCTCTCTTAACCTTCACTGAATTAATTTTATTGAATGGACCTGTTTAACTTTATGCTTTTCTTTTCATCTTGGGAAGTCTCAGGAAAACATTATTGTCATTACTATTATTGCTGTTATAGAAGACCAAAGATAGGATCAAGAATGAAGGGGTGGTGGTGAATGAATGTTAGCAGAAAATAAATGACCAATATGAGATAGTGTGATTGTGGAGAGAAAATGAACAAAAATTGAACTCTAGATAAAATATATAATGGAAAAGTGAAATGACTGAAAGAAAGAAAGGAGATGTCTGAGAAGTCATAGGTGGATGGAGTTGATGAGATGTTCAAAAAGAGAGAAATGAAGAGTTTAAAGACCAAAAGGCAATGAATGAAGCAATGTTTGGATTTGGCTGGAACCAATGGTTAAAAGACACTGAAAGTTATAGTGAATGGTATTGCTGTACCTTAGCTACAGCTCTGTTTCCTTTACCTTTACTATTCCCATTATTTCACAATATTATTCACATTAGTTTATATTACTGGATCTTATCCTTTTGGTCTAATTTGCATAATGTTGTTTATCTCAAATGATAATAGTGTAATAATTATGTACGTATACCCAGTACTTTTCAATTCTATTTATTTTTTTGTATAAATTGTGCAATTGAAAAAAGAATCCTTACAAATCATGTATCTATTTTAGGAAAATAAAAGAAAAATAAAAGCATTTGGATGTTATTGGGACTCCAACATTCTTAACCACTGTGGACAAAAGTGACTAGAAGTTCTGATAGTTGTCAAAGCTAGAATTTATTGCATACTGTCAAAATGTGACTACACTGTTCACATATAACAAGCTAAGTGGGTAAGGTTGGGATATGTAGGTCTTTAGGGGGAGACTTTGGCTATCGGTCAAGCAAAATACCTCATTGAACCTGTTTTGTGAAGAAATACAAAACCAATCTTCTAAAATCAAAGTGGCCATGTTGTTCCACTTTGCTAGGCTTGACCACACATTTTATAGCTGGTTAAGGCAGTTGTGTCCCTTGAGGAACATCAAGTCATCTCTTTGCTTGGATGAAGGAATCTGCAGAGCTTCCACAGTGTGAAACTCTTCATCAAGGCAAATCTTCATCAAGCCAGAAACTTATTTTTGAAAGAAAGTTACCACTGACAATGAAGACATCATTGGTTATGATATTTATTGGTTGATATTGCCATGATCTTTCGTATGAAGGGAAAGTATAAAACTCAACATTTACAGATATCTAATTAAAGGCAGGTATTCAATCAATGGAATACATTGACTATTAGACACAGAAGATCTAAATAGCTATAGACCAATGGTCAACATACTTACTTGGGTAAGGTGCCTGAGCATATGATAGTTAATCAGATGAAGAATTGTTGGGTTAAATGAGTTTTTAGAGCCATTTCAAATGGCTCTAGTAAACCTGTTGGATGATCTTTCCTAGGAGACAGACAGAAAAGTACAAATTTGTTGATTTGCCTAGATTTCTCAGTGGCTTTTGTTACCATTAGCTATGAGAAGCCATCCCATTAGATAAGGATGGATCATCATTAATGTGTACTACTTATACATGGATGGCCATCCCCAAAAAGTGGTGATTCAGGATTTCTGCTTGACCCCAAGGTATTTATGTTTTTCTAAAAGATTCTACTTTATCCTTATGCTTGTTAGCATCTTTATAAAATGCCTGCATGAGAACACCTGGAAATGTAAAGGGTCATCAACTCTTACCAGGTTCAGACAAGACACTAAAATGCTGAATTGATGCTTGGCTATTGGAATGAATTTGATGAAGAAAGCAAACTAAAATGCAAGCAGAAGTACTACTAGTGAGTGGATTATCTACCCAGAAGAACAAAATTCAACCTATTCTAGATGGGATTACAGTTCCTAAAGAAACAGATTTGCGGCTTAAGGATGCTTTCAGATACATCTTTGACATGGATAGCTTCTATGGGATGAAGCAGTGGTGAAATCTAAAATTTGTTACTACCAGTTCTGTGGGTGTGGCTTGGTGGTGGTGGGGTAATGTGACTGG
>JANHZT010003710.1:151421-162744 GCA_032468215.1 Stegonotus admiraltiensis | reverse complement strand
AGAGAGAGAGAGAGAGAGAGAGAGAGAGAGAGTATACAGTATGTACCGGTATATACCACACTTGGAATACTGTGTCTTTTGGTCACCACAGTACAAAAAAAATGTTGAGACTAGAAATAGTGCAGAGAAGAGCAACAAAAATGATTAGAGGATTAGGATTTTTTAGGCCTCCAATTAGGATTGGAAGCTAAACCATACATTGGAACTGAGAATGTCTAGTCTAACAAAGAGAAGGACTAGGAATGATATGATAGAAGTCTTCCAATAATTGTGGGACTGTCATAGGGAAGAGAGGGTCCTGAAGATAGAACAAGAAGATATGAATGGAAGCTTAACAAGAGAGATCCAACCTAGAATTAAGGAGAAATTTCCTGTCAGTGAGAACAATTAATCAGTAGAATAGCTTGCCTTTAAAAGTTGTGAGTGCTCCATCACTAGAGATTTTTAAGGAAAGATTGGACTGGTATTTGTCCAGAATTGTATAGGTCTCCTGCTTGACAGGGGCTTGGACTAGAAGACCTCCAAGGTCACTTCCAATATTGTTACTCTGAATAAAGATGGGAGCCCATAAAGAATTACCAGGGTGGTGGTTAGGCTGAAAAAGTACTTGCAAGGCGGTCATGGCAAGCCCCTTTCCAATCTGTTGCAAATAATTTGACATGGGGTCTCCAGGAAACCCCAGTGTTCCAAACATTCTAAATCTAGAACGTAGGACAGGATAACTGAGACCCAGCAGTGGATTAAACAGTGACCTTCTAGGTAAACATGTTTTTAAAAACTATAATGCAGACTTGAAATACTCTTCAGTGCAGATGGCATTTTTGTATATGCCAACAGCATCACAAAGAAAAGATTTGGACTTGTCACATCATTCCTTAGTTACTTTTCCTTTACTTATTAGCCTCCTCTGAGGTGCTGCCCAAAGACCACTTCTAACTTGATTGCTGATGCTCTCTCCACAGCTAAGTCCCACATCGCTCTGCTAAGGTTTGCAGGTGCAGAATCTCATTAGCACAGCCAAAGGTATAGCCCCTATTTTTGCAGATCAAGGCATAGCTTCTCCTTTGATGAGATCTGCAGAGTCTCAAAGGTCATCAGACCAAATATGGAAGGAATCCTGGAGAAACCTCCCATGGATTGGAAGAATGCCTCTTCTAAGGTGTGGAACGTCCAGTAGTTCCTGGATCAATATGACCTCTGTCACCTTGTAAATATCCAAGAGACTTATAAACCCACCCGCCATTCCAAGTCTTGCAATTAATTATGGGGGGGGATAAAAATTTAGGACTGAAAACCAGTTCAATCATTTGTTTTATTTATTGTTCTAATCACCCCATTTTATGATTAATGATTCAGTTCTAGTTCTAAAGGTTGCACAAAATCTCATTAGAGCACCTCTGATGTGAAGTATTTATAATTTAGCATCCATTACTATTTTATCATTTGAAAGGAAGGTCATGGGGAATATTTTCTTTGTAGTCAGAGGGATGGAGGGAAAAAGAAGAAAACAAATGGCATTCTTGTCAACTCGAATCTTCCCAAATAAAATGATTACTTACTGGATTGGATTTATATCCCATATCCTCCAGGAGTTTAAGATGATATACACAGTTCTCCCTCCTCCAATTCCCTCCCCCCCAACAATAACAATGTGGGGTAAGTTGACAAGAAAAAGCATAAAACTCTATGTCACCAGTAAGACTGAGCCTCTAGCCTAACATTGTGAGAGGCAAATGGCTAAGGCACATTTTTCCTCTAACTACTTAAGATGATGTAAACCAAAGATGTCTTTGGGAGGAGCACGGAAGATGTCTCTGCCAGAAGAAGATCCAGGTCTTCTCCCCTGAAAGTCAATAGGAACCTCAATTGCAAATGGACAGGGTGAAAAATGATAACACAGGGTTTATTCCCATGTTACAACCTCACCATGATCTTTGTCCAGGGTTCCTCATCACTCTCATCTGATCTCCATGCCCTGGGCCAAGCCATACAGTACATCACCCAGAAATTCCTGGCAGTCTCCACAATGTAGATGGTAGTGACTTGCCCGTTTAGTTCTTGAATAGATCAATTGCCTTGAACTGATGAACTGGCTTAAAAGATTCACTGAAACATGATTCTGGTGAGCAAGCAGGTGTGTATGAAAACAATCTGCAAATGCAAGATTTTGCATTTTTTGGGTGATGGACTCTAGATCCCATCCATCCCATGTGAATAATAGTCAAGAGAGCCAACTCTCTGTGGCTTTTTAGGCAGACATGAAGGTATAGTGCCATAATTAATGAAAGTTTCCTCTGGCCCTCTTGGCTGATATCCTTCTTGGGCATTAAAAAAAATAGCATTTCATGATGAGAAACAGCCACACAGGTGTTTTTTCCGATGAATGCAAACTTGATTTTAAAATACTCCCACTCCTCACACATTATAAAATTAATTACATTTCTGCTCAATCTCAGGGACTAGGGAACATATAAAAGGCATAAGGATTTCTCAAGACCTTCCAATGTCCTTTTAACGCTAAAATTAGTTCTAAAATACGCAAGCATGTTCTAAAATAAAAAGCTTTGGCCATTATGAGGAGGCATAAAATGATGAGTGGAAGAACAAACTGTAGCAACCCTGAGGACATGAAAGCAGCTCTGGAGAATGTCCTTTTGTTATGACAGAAAAGATTCCAAGGTTAGTAGTCTGGGCATGTTCTAGAAGGCTGTTAACAGGAGCTGAAAGAACCACAAAACGGAGACTGGGTGCTGGCCTTCAGGAAACAATGCAACAGCAGGGACCATGGATCAAAAAGAGACAGAAGATGGGAGGAGGGTGGGAGAGAAAAGCTGCAGAAAGTTAGTTAAAATAGGCAACTTGATGTCTGATCCGGTATCAGTTAACAGTGGTGTTCCTCGGGGCAGGGTCCTAGGACCTACACTTTTCCTGGTTTACCCAAATGATTTATGTGATCAACTTAAAAGTACCTGTGTTCTCTTTGCTTGATTAATGTAAAATTATTTAATGCTACTGAAAATTCACTTGCTTTGCAAAATGACGTCAACCACGTTTTTCAATGGTCATCCATTTGGCAACTTCAGATTTCTGTTAAGAAAAATTGTTTTACATATTGGAAAACAAAACTAGAATATAAAGTGTAAGTTAGATGGCATTGATCTAGGTTCTAGGAGATGACCCTCATTTTGTTAAGGACCTGGATGTACTCATCTCTAAAGACTCATGTTCTAAAGTTCATTGTAACAGCATTGCTAAAAGAGCGCTAAAAGTAGTGAATTTAATTCTACAAAGTCCCATCCCCTCCCCCCCGGAAATACTGTATGGCTCACTAGAGCTTACAAAACGAAAAGAAATTAAAATGTGACAGAGATATTAGTGCACATATGCCAGATATTTTGTACACACATCCAATGACACCCAGTTCTCTTTTACTACTCTTATCAATCATTCACAAGATCCTTCCCCTAGTCACCCAAGTGAGGATCCTGAAGGTTTTTATGGCATACTTGAATATTTCATTGTGTGATCCAAACAGAAACTGCTTGCTTAGACTTTCTGAAACTCCTAATCCAGCTAATAATTGTTGTGAGACTAGCAACCCCCCCAAACATCATTTTTTTTTAATTTTAAAAAAGGAAAGGTGAAAATATAAGCTTAATTGCAGTCAGGTAGAAGACTAGCTCCTCTCAAGTGTATCCGGATGAACATTCAAATCTGCTAAATCATTATTATTTACTTGATCTGCATCCTGTCTTTCAGTTCAAACGCCAGTTATGTTGGAAGTATAACTGGGAAACAAGCATAATTTGGAAGAGGAGAAAATCTGTCACCTTACTTATTAACAATGAGAGAAATATTGGTAGCCATTAGACTCGTGCCCAGGGCCAGACTTCAAATGCAGCATTTGTGATGGGAATTTACTTAAAAAATAACAGATGTGAAACCTCCAATGTGAAACCTCCAATGTGACTCAAATAAATCTAAGTGGGGAACTATGGCCCCTTTATGACTTGTGAACTTCAACTCCCAGAATTCCTGAGCCAATCATGCATGGCTGGCTCAGGAATTCTGGGAGTTGAAGTCCTCAGGTCATAAAAGGGCCATAGTTCCCTACCCCTAATCTAGAAGTCACCCACAACAAACCCTTTTCTAGCGTACCAAAGGAATACCCTGTTTCCCCCAAAATAAGACATCCCCTGATAATAAGCCCAAGCGCTTATTTCAGGGTTCGAAAAAATATAAGACAGGGTCTTATTTTTGGGAAACATGGTAGCAAGCATCTGTCTTCCCTCCTTGTACTCAAGACTGTAGTTAACTCGAGGAACAAGAAGCTAAAAGCTCTGCTTAATATTACATCTTAGGAAAAGGACCATTATGACTACCAAACATTCTTTCAAACTGAAACACCTACATGTAGGTAATTTAAGACCACCATTTCCACTTGCTTTTTCTGACACAAGGAGCAGGCAACTTGCCTCTTTTGTGAAGCTGGGCAGTCTGCCTCCACTTCCTGTTTTGATAACTGTCAGCACTTTTATCACCGAGAAATGTAACCCTCAGCTAAGTTTGAAAAGATGAGAAGACTTCATTGGATGACAAGTCAAAATCGGCCTTCTAATCAAAAGAAAGGTGGTTACTTATGCAACTCTACTACCTATTGAATGATTCTTGAGGTAACTTACAGTAAGGTAAAGGTAAAGGTTCCCCTCGCACATATGCACTAGTTGTTCCCAACTCTAGGGGGCGGTGCTCATCTCCGTTTGAAAGCCGAAGAGCCAGCACTGTCCGAAGACATCTCTGTGGTCATGTGGCCAGCATGACTAAACGCCAAAGGCGCACAGAATGCTGTTACCTTCCCACCAAAGGGGGTCCCTATTTTTCTACTTGCATTTTTTACATGCTTTCGAACTGCTAGGTTGGCAGAAGCTGGGACAAGTAACGGGAGCTCACCTTGTTACACGGCACTAGGGATTGGAACCGCTGAACTGCCGACCTTTCGATTGAGAAGCTCAGCGTCTTAGCCACTGAGCCATTGTGTCCCTATTAAGATGACTGTAGTTGGAAGAAATTCTAACCAGATAAGTGGATTGTCCGAGAGACAGCTATAAAACTCTTGTAGTACATTATGTCAGAAAAGAAGCATTTTCTGTCTTATCAAACTCACTTTTAGGATATTGGAAATGTGGGAGAGAACATTCTGGGATTTCTTTGGAGGAACATTTCCTTTGATTTTCAGGGCTCAGTAACATTTGAGGAGGTGGCTGTTTATTTCACGGAGGAGGAGTGGGCGCTGCTGGATCCCAGCCAGAGAGCCTTGCACGAGGAAGTCATGCTGGAGAATTCTAGGAATGTGGCTGCTCTGGGTAAGGACCTGTTTTGCTCTGGATTGCTCTATTTGTGGAAAGTCTTTGGTTGTCATAAGTTCTCAGAAAGACATTCTGGGGCTTCTTGCTTGAAGACTAAAGTAAATGGAGTGGTGAACCTTGATGGTTTCCAGGCTCCCATGATCCTCGCGCAAATTCTCAGCACTCCATTCCACCCTTCCCTCCCCCCAGTTCATTGGCAAGTTAAATAGCGATAAAGGTGGTTCAATCTTGACACCAATACATGAGCTGGGTTGAACTGTGGCTGGTAAACAACTTTATCCTGAGTCTAACCTTTATCATCATGTTAGAAGAACTTCTCCTAAGCCACCTCTTCCCAGTTCTTATCTTTACCAGGAAAACTCAATTTCAGTTTGTGATTCTACCAGGAGGTAGAAGGTGATATGGAGGTGATATTCACCTTAGGAGAGATAATCTAGTGCAGTGATGGCGAACCTTTTAGAGCCCGAGTGCCCAAACTACAACCCAAAAACCACTTATTTATCGCCAAGTGCCAACACGGCAATTTAACCTGAATAATGAGGTTTTACTACCTAAAATAATGAGAAGCAACACAGAGTTCAGCTAACTGTTCTAAGAAAAACGCGATAAATGCACTTTTATGTCCCTTTTTTCCCTGCTTTTGAAATATTACGTTTAGCAACAATATCATTTCTCTCTTTCCTTCCCTCTTTTTCTCTCTCTCTTTCTCTCCCTATCTTTCTCTCTCTCTCTCTTCCCTCTCTTACTTTCCCCCTCTCTCTTTCCTTCCCCCTCTCTTTCCCTTTCCCTCTCTCTTTCCCTCCCTCTCTTTCTTTCCCACCCTCTTTCCCTCCAATCTCTCTCTTCCCCCTCTTTCTCTTTCCCTCTCTCTCTTTCCTTCCCCCTCTCTCTTTCCCTTTCTCTCTCTTCCCCTCCCTCTCTCTTTCTATCTTTCCCTCCCTTTCTTTCCCTCCAACCTCTCTCTTTCCCTTTCTCTTTCCTTCCCTCTCCCCCCACCCTGCGGGAGAAACGCGATGGAGCTGAGCTGGGGGGATGGCACATGTGCCCATGGAAAGGGCTCTGAGTGCCACCTCTGGCAGGTGTGGCATAGGTTCGCCACCACTGGTCTAGTGATTATAAAGATGTCCATTACTCTACTTTCAAATGTCCTCATGAATTTAGGCCAAGTGTATCAGTATATAATGTAAGACATTTTTGAAGGCTCCATTTTAGCCGTAACTCAAGGACTCTGTACAATGTAGGGTATTTCCAAAACTTGTGTTTGCTGTTAAGCATCAGTTGAAAGGCCCGCAATTCCTTCTTACATTTTGTTCTTGACACCCCATGCTCCTGATTATTCAGTCTTCAGATAAGGAAAGAATAGTTTTTTCCAAGGATAAAGAGCTCTGGTGGCTCAACAGACTAAAGTAGTCTGTTATTAACATCTGCTGCTTGCAATTACGGCGAGTTTGAGTTCCACCAGGCTCAAGGTTGACTCAGCCTTCCATCCTTTCTAAGGTGGGTAAAATGAGGACCCAGATTGTGGGGGCAATAAGCTGACTTTGTATAAAATATACAGAAGTATGAAGGATATTGCTTAACGCATTGTAAGCCGCCCTGAGTCTCCGGAGAAAGGCAGCATATAAATTAAAAAAAAAAAAACCAGAAAAACCCCAGGAAAATAAGTGTGGAATTGTCCAAAGGGATATAAGGACTGAGGTTAAATTAAAGCTTTAGGCAGACAAAGAGGAACTCAGCAAAATCTTGGAAATTGATAATGGATCTAACATTTTTCTGTTAAATTAATTAATTAATTAATTAATTAATAATTAACCAAAATAATCAATGTGCTAAGGTGACTGGCAAAGGGTAGAGACAGGTGTGGGTCATAACACCTGCAAAAACTGTAACTTTGGGAGTTAAATATCATTCATCAAACACTACTATTAAGTTTCAGTGGTGGCTGAATGAATAATTGCAATGTGGGGGAATACCTATATATAAGAAAAACATACAAAGAACACAATCCAGGTAATGTGCAGAAATAACAGGTGAACCATTTTTCTGTGATGAAAATAACGATTTTTTTTTCTTTTTTCAAATAAGCTTATGGGCAGGCGCATGAGAATAACAAGGAGCCAAGCGTAGCGCTCTTTCAAGGGATCCAGTCTGAAAACGGGATAGTTGGAAATCGGGGAGCAGCTCCAAAGAGAGTGAAAAGCTGTCTAAGAAACAGAAGGAAGAAATCTTCTAGTCACAAGGAAGTCCTTGGCCTCCCAACCCAGCAACTTCAGCAACGGGAAGAAGTTGGAAAACATTTCGGATATGGCAAAATAAACAAAGCAAAATCTGTTTTTGGTAAATATTATACGAACCAAATTGAAGAGAAACATTGTGAACTTCAGGAGTACAGGCAAAATATCAACCTTAGCTCCTCTCTCGTTTTACATCACCCACCATACATCCCAGAGACAACATATGCACTTATAAATTGTGGGGGGAAAGTCACTTTGAACAGTCATTTTAGGCCCCATAAAGAGGAGAATCCTTATGAGTGTGAAAAGGGTGCAAGCCAGAAACAGTTGCTTATTTTACCCCCAGAAAATCCCCCAATGGAAAAACGATATAAATGTCCAGAGTGTGGAAAGACCTTCACTCACAAATGTAAGCTTACTGTCCATGAACGGACCCACACGGGGGAGAAACCATATACCTGTCTGGTATGTGGAAGACAATTCAGTCAGACTGGTCACCTTACCAGACATCAACGAACCCACACTGGGGAGAAACCATATTCGTGCCTGCAGTGTGGAAGGAAGTACAGTGGAAGTTCCAGCCTTGTCAAGCATGTAAGGAGCCACACGGGGGAGAAACCATATAAATGTACAGAGTGTGACAAGAGCTTCAATCAGAGCAGTCACTATATTCGCCATAAAATGATCCACACAGGTGAAAAACCCTATAAGTGCCTGGAGTGCGGGAAGAGCTTCGGGCGCAACTTTAGCCTTATGCAACATAAAAGGACTCACACCGGGGAGAAACCATACCAATGCCTGGTATGTGGAAAGAGTTTCACTGGATCCTCGGATCTCATGTATCATAAGAGGATTCATACAGGGGAGCGACCGTATAAATGCCTGGAGTGCGGAAAGCGATTCAGTAGGAGAAGTCGCCTTACAGCTCACAAAAGAAAGCACACAGGACAGAAACCGTACATATGCTTGGTGTGTGGAAGGAGATTCAGTCAGAGTGGTCACCTTACAAGTCATAAAAGAACCCATACCGGGGAGAAACCATACACATGCTTGAAATGCGGAAGGAAGTTCAGTAGAAGATCAAGCCTTGTGATACATGTGAGAATCCACACGGGGGAGAGCCCATATAAATGTACAGAGTGCGGGAAGGGCTTCCGTCAGAGAACTACCTATATTTACCATCGAAGGATCCATACGGGAGAAAAACCCTTCAAATGCCTGGAGTGTGGGAAGAACTTCAGGCGAAACTGTCACCTTAAGAAACATAAAAGGATGCACACTGGGAAGAAATTGTATCAGTGCTAGAACTGTGAAAAGAACTTCAGCTTTCACTCAGATGTGGCTTATCATAGAAGTACAGGTAGTCCTCAACTTATAGCAGTTCATAGTGACCGTTCAGAGATACAACAGCACTGAAAAAAAGAGACCCATATGTGAAATACTGAAGTGGTGATGATGACTGGAGTGACATTCAGTTCAAAATGCCATCTTGTCAAACCTAAATAAATCCACATGGAAGAACCATAAAAATGCCTGAAGTGTGCAAATGGGTTAAAACAGGGCACTGCCTTTGTTTCCCATGGGAGGTCCTATGAGCGTAAATTAACTTTTGGTACCAGTATTCCCCAGTATACATATTGGAGTTTGGTTGATCTTCAGGAATGCTAAACCTGCAGACTGAAGAGCTGATCCATGCGGGAGAGAGAATATATCAAGAAATGAAGCAAAGCCACTATTTAAGAGGACGTGTCTTAAAGTTCCACTTAGGAGAGAAACTGTATAAAAGAGTGGAAAATGGAAAGAGTTGGTGTTTTTTATTTCATAAGTCTTCACCAACAAATTATGAGCACCTCTCCACATTGTTAGGCCGATCTTGAATATTTTTCTTGATGTAATCTGGGACTGTCCTATGAGAGGCTGATAGCGATAGCACTTAAACTTATAGACCGCCTCATAGTGCTTTACAGCCCTCTCTAAGCGGTTTACGGAGTCAGCCTCTTGCCCCCAACAATCTGGGTCCTCATTTTACCCACCTTGCAAGGATGGAAGGCTGGGTCAACCTTGAGCCAGTGAGATTTGAACTGCCGAACTGCAACTAGCAGTCAGCTGAAGTAGGATGAGGATTATATGGTAGGTCACGGTTCAAGTCCCATGAAAACAGACTGAGGCTGATGGAAATGTTTAGCCTTGTAAAAAAAAAAAGCAGGCAAGAAGTATTTAATATCTGTGTTGAACCATTTGATGCGATGCCCCATAGATGAAAGGTTTGTCCTGCGAGTGCAGAATAAATATAGTAGAATCGGGTTTAATGTTACAAAAATATTATGTTAGTGATGAAACTCTCAAAGCACTCAATAACTACCTCTGCTGACCCCCCGCCCCTTAATAAATACAGGAAAACATTTCTTCCTCTCTACAAATCCCCATTTTATGCAACTTTGTACAAATTTACTATGGTGCTTGTCCTTTAATTTCACAATAAAATATTTGAACTTTTCTAAGGACTGTGGGTACTACTTGCTTAGCAACTCTTTGAATTTATGATGGACCACCCCCAAAAGAGAAATATGAACCAGTTATGGACTTTGAATGTTATGGACCAATCAGAATAGAGCTGGAAGAGATCTTGGAGATCTTCTAGTCCAGCCTCCTGCTCAAACAGAAGACCCTATACCATTTTAGACAAGTGGCTGTCCAGTCTCTTCTTGAAAGCCTCCAGTGATGAAGCCCTCTCAACTTCTGAAGACAAACCATTCCACTGTTTAATTGTTCTCACTGTTAGGAAGTTTCTCCTTAATTCCAGCCTGCTTATGTCCCTGATTAGTTTCCATTGCTTCATGTCTTGCCTTCTGGTGCTTTGGAAAATATCACATGACTGCATTTTCAGGCCTTGACAACTTGCTCATCTTTGCATGTGGTTCCATGTTCATATGATTTATGTGGGGGGGTTTTTGCTGGGAACTGGACTTTTCAAAGTTTCTGGCAAAAAATGCCCATAAAGAATTTTTTAAATGACTGCAGCATGTGCTTTACAACTGCTGCAAAAAAGATTATAAAATCGGGTTGCTCAGGTAGGTACCTCAATTTATGACTATTACGACTTAATGCATACCCTTAAAATTCCAGTCTCCATCATGGTCGTAAGTTGAGGACTATCTATACTTTCTTGGGCTGCTGAAATTGTAAATAAACTTCCCTCTCTTTTTATTTCGCATTTCTAGATAAGAGGCCAATTGCTTCAAATTAGTGTTGTTTACTCCTCAAAATATGTAAAGGTGGAACATGGAACATGAAAAAAATGAACCTTAGAAACCTTCACACACAAAGTGAAAAGGGAACACCGAGAATTTAGGAAACTGAATTGGATCAGGAAAGGCAAATTCAAATCCTAGATTATGTGAAGTGCCGTTCGTAGAATGAGCACCATCCAAAACAATACCGTGGCCGTGTTATTCAGAAAGGATTGTGCTGACTCTTGTTCATAACTCATCAAATAATGGGTTGGTTTGCCATTTCCCATCTGTGAAAGCCATCCTGTCACAGGTTTATGCACCAAAGACAAATTCCTTGTCTGCCCACTCACACTTGGCCAACGGATTAACTGAGTTGGAAGGGATCTTGGAGATCTTCTAGTCCAGTGTTTCTCAACCGTGGAAGCTTGAAGATGGGTGGACTTCAACTCCCAGAATCCCCCAGCCAGCAGCGCTGCTGGCTGGGGGATTC
>JANHZT010003710.1:91501-102824 GCA_032468215.1 Stegonotus admiraltiensis | reverse complement strand
GAACAGAATCAAAGGCTTTAAAAATATCTAATGATAGCATACCTATTTTATCATCATTATATTCAGCTACATCTATAATATTTAATACTCTTCTAACAATATCACTCATCGCACCCTTAATATTTTTTAAAATTTCTTTAAATTATTTATTAAATCTCTGAAGGTGGCAAACATATCTAATACTCCTTCCTATTCAACAATCCTGTGAGGTAGGTTGGACTGCATGAGACCGACTGGCCCAAAGTCACCCAGCTAGCTTTCATGCCTAAGGCAGGACTAGAACTCAGTTTCCTAGTTTTTAGCTGGTGCCTTCACTACTAGACCAATGTGACTGAATAGTAACCTAAGCAAAAGAATTATGAAATCATATTCAGTTCCTCATACTTAGGGGGATGGGGAGTGGATGAGATCATAAAACTGTCCAGAAAAATACATATATTTTGTGAAATACATCCCTATGATTTCTCAATATTTATTTGAATTTAAGGGAAGATTGCTCTCAGGGGCAGACATTGCTTGAAGGCCACTTCTCAATGTCTAATAATAATAGGGGAGATGTGGTTGAGGGAGATAAAATGCATGGAAAGCAAGAGTGCATGCATAGTTGACTAAATGGACACTGATTGAAAGGTGTCATATCCCTGCCTCTCTGTTGAGAGGGGGGCTGTTCAATTGAATAGATACAAGATGAGAACCACTTGTTGCAGCTGTCAAAATCTTACCCAGATCCTCATGGTCTTCTACACGATGATCAAATTTGAGGAAGAGGCAAACTGGCTCTTTTTCCCACTGATTCAGTTCTCTATCTGGGTAGCTTGGTGTTACATGAAGTAACTCAAGGTAGTCATGCCACAATTATCTTCTTAACTGTTTTTTAGTCAATTTCTGATTTCAAGATAAAATTAGCTCTTATAATGTTAAACTGATAAATGATTTTGTTTGTATTTGTAACAACTGAATGTTACTTTTAAGAAAATAATTGTATTATTTCTTTTTTCACACAATTCTTATATGTTTACATTTTGTACATTCTCAATATATTCCTTCTTTTTAATTCTTTTCTTACAATAGATTTAAAAAAAAGATAAATTATAAATAACTGGTATTTACATTGTATTATCACTTCTACTGCCTACAGAGTGAGGATTGCTAACTTTTGACCATTTAACAGAATTTTAATCAAGAGTAAAGAAGTCATCTAGTGCCCAAATGAAAGCTTTTTCCTGCTTCTATGAAAGTGACGATTGGCTACTGTGCTGTTCCACTCACTCACATGCACATGTAATGGTGGTTTAGTGGGTTTATTAATATTCCCCAGCAGATCCCTTCACCAAAAATCAAGAACTGCCCCAATGAAGTCCAGCCAAAAGCAGACCAATGCTAGTCCACAGAGCAATGGCCAATGAGTCCACAAGGCACTTGAAAGTTTCCCAAACAGGATAAATCCACCGGGCAAAGTTAAAACCACAACCCAGGAGAGTTCATGAGGCAAGAAAAGTTCAGAGTTCACATGGCACAGTCCAAAGTCAAGGCACGGTGTCAAATCCAAAGCAAGACAGGAATCACCACGACCAGGAAACATACAGTTCAGAAATGAATACATTATTCCCAGCATCATCTCCACCTGTCTGCTGTGCTAAATAGCCAGCTTCTGGTGCAGCCCATCAAGAGGGACAAGGCTGCCTCCTCGGAAGTAGTCAAGCTGACCTTCACTGCTTCTGCCTTTCTCTATCCTACATGTTCTCTGATCAGGTGCAGAAGGCAGTTCCTGTTCCTCATCACTGACTGCAGCTGTGTGCTTTCCCCACCTGAAGCCTCAGGGCTGTCCTATGGCAGCTATGCTTCAGCCAAATCACTCTCAGCTGGCTGCTCGTCCAGTTTCTCTCCCATCAATCACTACCCCTCACTTGGACTTGAAACCCCTGCCTTGGAGACATTGGGCAATCTCTCCTGATGTGCCTGAGACTGGTTCATCTTCCTCCAAACTGACATTCAGACAGGCATCTGGAGAACTGACTGGGGGAGTCATCACTCACAGGAAAGGTGAGTGGACTGGATGCTTTCTTTTCTCCCAGGCTTAGCTCACAATAGCAATTGTTGATGCGCTCCTTGCCTGCTGCAGTGACATCATTCTTACCTCAAAATGCCCAGGGTTAATGTAGGGACAGGAATAAACACTTTTCAATGATCCAAGCTTTCCTGACCACTCAAGTAGTTAGTCACCAGCATCAGTTTTCCCAATCCTTCTCATCACATCGTATCTAAAGAAGTCACAAATTCCCAACTTCTTTTTATTGGATACTCTCATATCTTTGGTACTTTATTCAATGGAGTTTTATATCTGCTGCCAAAGCTATTTCTCTTAAGTTTTTTAAAATATAGAAATAGGTTTTTAATTCTGTTTTAGTGATGTGCAACCTGAGACAACTAATAGTTATCACAGAAGACAGAGGTAAACTTTTTAAATAAATAACTAAGGAGTGACTGGATGAGGAACAGAATAACAGGAAGACTTCCAGACAGAACATGAGAACCATCTGTAAGAGCCCTCAAAATCTTATCAAGGTCTTCAGGCTGAACGGCCTTCTACAGTATGATCAAATTTGGGGAAGACACAAACTGGCCTGTATTGGGTTCAGAGAGAAGCTGAGGAAGGAGGAGAGCTGGTGGTAATTGTTCAGGTGTCCTACAGCGTCAGACTTCAGGATGGGCACATTCAAGCGGAGACCTTGAATAATGGAAAAAGTAAATGACTGAAACTCTACCACTCTCTCCATTTCCAGACCACAGTCCCGGTTTTCCATACCTGCCTGGTATGGAATTATAAATGCAAATAACACTGGATGAGTATATCAGTAGGGCTGATCAGGAGATGAATGACTAATGGCCTTGCTTCTTTCTCTGTGTTTCTTACAGACGAAGTAGAACAGTTGTGTGTTCAGTTGGCTGAGTGGCAGCCATTTCCACTTGGACTCAGCCAGCCTTTGTCCAAGGAGTTTTCCAGCCCTAATAACATAATAACAGAAAATAATAACAGAAAAGGGCGTTTTGCCAACAAATCACCTGAAGACCTCCCCCTCAGATGGTACTGAAAAGAAAGAGTGTCAGTCCAGAAACCCCACCTTTACCAAAAGGCCCATGATCAGTGTGACAACAGGGAACAATGGTCAAGGTAGTCATGACTTGTGTTCAGATTCAGCAATGGACTCTAAAGCATGTAAAGGAAAAGGGAAAAGGGAAAACTTTCACTGAAGAAAAGCTTCCAGCCAAAAAGTGCAAAACAAGCTTGGAGAATCATGGATGCAAACAGCCTCATGTGCAGGAGGAAAAAAAGATCTTAGAATCTGAGATGGGAGGAGGAGGAAGAAGAGAAGGAACTCTTTCCATGGGATGAGCCTGGGAATCGTAAGAGATACCACTCTTGACTTGCACAGTATGTAGGAAGTTTCAACTGTGTTTTCTTGCAGACTCAGTGATTCTAAGTATGGTGCATTATCAGTGTCACCTAATGCAGCAGTCCCCAACCTCTGGCACCAGGGACAGGTTTTGGAAGAAAAATTGACTTCTGCAGACCAGAGTGGGGGTGGGGGAATGGCTTCGCACGCGATGTAGATCCTGCACAAAGTGTGGTTGAAGCTTCTCTCGCTCACTCGCCACTTGCGTAGCCCAGTTCCCATTTGTGCAGCCTGGAAGTTGGAGATGCATGATGAACAAGAAAGAGGCAGGCATGAAAGGAGGTGTATGCGGGCACATAACTGTTCACAGATCTAGTAGAATGATCCCAGACTTTCTCAGGAATCTGATGTTTTGTATATTGTAGGGAAGATGAACAAATCTTTCAGGAGAGCTGGCTGGAACCTGTCTGAGGGCCTCATGGCATTTTAGCTTAAAAAATTTATGTAGCAAATCTCCAAGATAATCAAGCAAGGACATCAGGTAAAGTAGGACAGAACTAAGAAATAATTTCTGAGAAAAGTACTATTTGATCTCAGGACTCCTTTCTTTCCCTTCTCTAAAATAACAACTGTCTTGGTGACACAAAATGCCCAGAGTGATGTCACAATTAACAAAAGGAGACTTTCAAGATTAAACAATTAGTGGCACCAAGGATGGCTTTGTTGTTAATCACAACAAACCAAAAGCAAAACATCAGTAAGATTTTATTTATTTATTAAATTTAAGCACCACCCATCTCGCTAAATGATCCAGGCATAGGAACAGTACAGTGGGCTGGAAGTGAAACAGTTCTTAAATATTTCACCAAGAATATAAGAAATGAGACCTGTGCTGAACTGGACAGTGATGTGGGATATGTAAAGAACACAAAATCCAGAAGATACAACTGAATCTGAGTCTCCCCTTCTTTTTTAAACATTTCTATACAGATATTCCTCATTTAGTGACTGCTTCATTTATCAATCATTCACAGCTATGATGGTGTTGAAAAAGCAACCAATCCTCGCATTTACTACATTTCCAGGTCTGTGAAGCAAAGGAAAGCTGAAGTAAGATCATAAGCACAACTGATTTCACAAACGACCATTTTGCAGAAGAACTGAGTTGCTGAGTCTCCATTGTGGTTGCTGAACAAGGATTACTTATAGCAGGTATCACAATAAAAAGGCATGTTTTCACACATAAATGAGCATATGGACATATATAAACCCATTATGTCCAGGTTGGATAAAGAATTTATAAATAAAGTCGAATACACAGTACAAGGTCAACAGTTCTTTATTGAATACCAAAATTATACAAATACTGTGTCCTTACATCAAGTTCACATTTTGAATGTGTTCCCTCCTCCCTTAAATCTGGATCCCATTACTATTCCAAGCAGAAAGCCAGCCCCATTTAATGAAAAACAAATAAGTAAAAAAGCTTGAGGCCATCCAGATCCTAGTGGGGTAGAAGTGTTGCAGTGAGGTACTTATTTCATTTGGATAAGAAATTAAGGTGTGGATTTCCACAGGTCAGCGGAGAGTCAAAGTCTCCCAGAAGGTATCAGGTTTCCAAGCCAGGGGCTTACTTGTGAATTCTGCTCTACTAGATGTTCTACCTTGCATTCTCACTACTTTGAATTACAGCTGGGCTAGGAGGAAAAGGCTGCAGTTGCTAAGCCACCATTCCCCCACTAGCAACTGCCTACTAGAATCATCCAACCATTATTGTTCCCTAATAGGCCTTCCATCACTGTAGTTTGGTGATGCTGTAAGCATGCTTCAAGTCATTAGTGAGGACATGACCTCAGTTCCTCCTCAGATGCTTACAAGCATGCATGTAGTGCAGGCAGCTGGCTGCAAGAAAGTTTGAAATAGCTGCGCTGGAGTGTCAGCAACAATTCTTTTCTAATGAATTTCTTTTTTACGTGCTATTAGGACCTGTTTTGCATCTGACCACCTTATAGTGAGCTTGTGAATTCAAAGCTAGTAAGCCAAGAAAAGCAAAAAGCTCAGACATTTATTTATCCATTAAACGGGAGCAGCACGACACTCAATGGCATTGGTTCTGAAGAAGCTTTGTGAGAAGTTGCTCCTCCTCAGAATCTGATAAACTATGAGCAGCAATAGGACAACCAGGTTCAGCAAAGGACGCCCCCCCGCCTTTATGCAAAATTTCAATTTGAGTGTTTCTGCTTCCTATGTTGTACAAGCCACCCTCCACTTCAGAATTCTTCTACCCTCCTTTGCCCTGTGTTCAGAAACAGATTTTGATATTGTGCTTGTTCTACGGATGAAGGTTGTTCCACAATTTGGAAGGATTAATTGAATATCACTCCAAGTAATGGATCAGTTTAGAATTTCAAAGTTCAATGTATATTACCAGATATGTAGCAGAAGATAAAGGTACCAAACATGGGGCTTACTTTGTAATACACAAAGTAATACTTTGTGTAATACACACAATACAAATTAAATAAACAGAATATTCTGGCCATGATCATAAGTTTTGCGTACATTAGAAAGTATGATCTGAACAAAGTCTTATGACAATTTCTCATTCTAACAGGAAAAGACAAGATGAATGATGTAATAGATTATTTGGGGTGGGTGAGGAAGCTAGGGGTATTCCCTCTGGAATGACCAAAAAATAAGATAATATTGCTGAAATTGTTTGGATAATTATTATAATGTACCAGCAGGATTTCCAATGATTAGATCTCTATTTACAGACTCTATCTCAGCACATTTTAAACCATTTGAAGTTAGCTCATGTATACTTTACATATAGGTGGGTGGGTGGAGGGAGGGAAAGTATTTAAAGAGGCACAGCCCTAGTAGTATTACTACCTTGGAACAGTGCTCTCATTTTTGCTAAGCATATGCACCCTTTTGTAAAGATACAAGCCACTTCTAATTTAATCTAAGTTTTCCATTTGTCAACTTTCAAAGGCAGAGAGCTGCTCCATGTACTGTCTAAGTATGTAGCAGCGCAAATAATGAATATTGTTCTGGACAATATGTGTACCACATTGATATATTCCTAAGAGCATTTCCTTTTCAAATTAGATAATCAGATTTATTTATTTAGCATATGGCAATCAGCAGAGCAAAGCTACAATGTGCAATTTATGTTGCTCGGAGGAAAATGCATAACTATTATCTAAAGGAACTCATTATCGTTCAATTAGGTCCTCCAGAATCTCATCTTCTCAATGAAAAGAAAATATTGAATCCTTAACAGTTCTTTAAGTAGAGATAGATAAACAAGAAGCAGCAAATAAAAGCTAAAAAAAAATCTGAAGAATAAATGTAGATAATGCAGAACTTATTACATAAACTAGAAATAGGGTGGTCAAAGGAACCCTTCCATTCTCTTTCACTTTCAAAATCACACTGAGGTATTTGTGGTATAATAAGAGTCAAGATTAAGGGTCTTGTGCAGATGACAGATCAAATTTGTTTTCTGTTTCAAAGGCTATGACCCAAGCCAAAGGTTCAGATTACAGGAGAATTTCTATAGAAAGAGGAACATTCCTGAGAGTTCTGACAGTGGACCAAGCTCCCTTAGATCTAACAGGCTTTCTTTCATTAGATAGTTTTTATCAGAGATGTCATATAAGTGCATTTAAAAAGATAACCTTTAAGTGTGAGCAAGCAATTAGCAATCAGGCATTGCTACAAGAAGTATTAACACTTGATGAAATGTAAACCTAAAATAAAGAATAATTTCTGTCATTTCTATATAAAGAAATAAAAAGGGGAACAAAAGGCAAAAGATACCAAATAACTAGAGATTTTTTAAAAAGATGAATAATGGAACAGAGATTGTCTTTGTCAGGCTGGGCTTACTACCTTCCTACCAAAAGATTTAGTTTCCACCCATTCACTGTCAAGGGACATGCAAAATTGCAATGAAAGATCCATAATTCAGGGGGTGTTTAATCTTCAGAATTATAGGATTAACTATTCACAGGAAAGTATCAACTTTCAACTTAAAAGCTTTTTTTTAACACTTTTTCAAGTTTTTACTATGACACCTTTTAACGTGACTAATTCAATGACTCAAAAAGGTGAATTATACATAAGCTTCTCAAAATACAAAAATAAAGTGGCATATTCTGCTGGAATAGCAGCATTTAATTTTGTTAAACTATCTTTACATGTAAGTGCTATTGTGGTGGGAAGGATGGGGAGAGAGAATATTTTTAAAAATTCTGAAAAGTGCAATTCAAAAGATTCATGTCAGCGATCATGAAGATGACAGGAAAGATATGTGTGGAAATACAGATGCATTCTTACTTTTTAAATTCCTTAATAGTTTCATTGCACATAACAAAACTACACCTGTTCAGGCAGATGAAAGGTGATCCATGATTAGCAAAACTAACCTACCATTGTTCTCTCACTTCCACTTCAGTATCTCTGAATTGAAAAAAGCAGTAATTACATAGAGAAAATACTGGAGGACAAAGATTTAAGACATCATTGTACAGATGTTGGGGAAAAACAAAACTGGTGTGTCAGTTTCAAAGGGGAAAAATATCTAAGGATGCCTTGATGGCTTGTATCACACTTAAACTGGTCACTTAATTAATTTATTTTCTCAATTAACTCATTTTCACATACACACTGAGCCCTAAACTAACTAGGTGGGTTTATGCAACCTAGTAAAATCACAAAAAACTAATCATGTGGAGCATTTTATGCAAATTCAGCCATTAGATTTGTAATTGGCCTGGTTAAGTATATTGTGCAAATACAGGTAGTGCTCAACTTACAACACTTCACTTAGTGAACATTCGAAGTTACAACGGCACTGAAAAACTGACTTATTTTTCACACTTATGAACACTGCAGCTACCCCATGGTCTCATGATTTATATTCAGATACTTGACAACTGACTCACATTTATGATTGTTGCAGTGTGCTGGGGTCATGTGATCCACCTTTTGCAAATCTTCTGACAAACAAAGTCAATGGGAAAACCAGATTCACTTAACCATTTGTGTTACTAATTTAACAACAAATATGGCAAGAGAGGTCATAAAATGGGACAAAACTCACTTAGCAAATTTCTCACTAAGCAACATAAATTTTGGGCTCAATTGTGGTTGTAAGTTGAGGACTACCTGTACAGCCTCTCTATTAGTATTTTTTTTTCTAGTTTTCTAGTCTTTTCAACCATTTTCAATCCAGGCTCTTGTCATTTTGCATTATCAGCACCATTTGAAGTTAACCGAGCTAATAAGAGCAGATTCAGCCATAAGAGCAGATTCACATTCAGATACTTCAGAAATGGAATCCTAAACTTAGATGCAGCACTTAGAAATTTAATCCCTGCGGCCCAGGGAGATGCACCAATGGGAAATCACCAGATGGTGTTGTAGTGTATGTAGAATTACCTTTTCTGGATAGCCTCAGGAAAAAAACTAGCATCATTCAAAGGCAGGAGACAGCAAACAACATTCTCCCACAATTTGAGGGACTTGCTTTCCCCTCCCACTAGCAGGGAATTGTTGAGTCTCCTGCTGTACCGACATGATCCATTCTGCTCTGCCTCCTTAGGTGGGAGAAAATTTCCAGGATTCTGGGGTCCCTAGTTCTCCTTCCTCCCTCGATTTCCAGACCTCATCTGTGTCAGAAAAACCTGGAATCGTGGCATGGGTTAAACAGGCATTAGGATAGCTATGTTATTTATATTCTTTGGTCTGGTAGCCAGGTCAAAATTAAATAAGAGCAAATAAATTAGATTGTCTGTTGCTTTGATCACACCCATCCAGGCATGGCATTTTCTTCGCTGTCAGTTGGTATCATTGCTGCGGTCTTAAGTGATATCAGGCAGGAGACTGAGTGATATCAGACACTATGCCTCCATAGCAACCAACCCCCACCCTCTTCCATGTTGGATAATAAAGGATAAGGAGTCACAATTGTTGAGACATCAAGGCACCATTTGGTACAGTGACAAATGAGGACAAACCAGCCTGAAATTCCTTCCATAGCAGTGGAGGTGAAGGAGGAAGAGGAGAATGGGGGGGAAAAAGCCAAAATAAGCCTTGTTGAGAGGCAGCACGATAATCCTGGGCAAAGAAAACCCAAACCAAACCCCATATGGTTTTGCCGAGACATGCAATTGTTGGTGATGGCACAATATTGCCAGGGAGAAAAAAAAATGAAGGCCAGGAAAATAATGCTGCTACCATAGGAGCCAGCAAAATGAAGGGAGCTTAAATTCAGAGGCTCTGATTTAGAGGCCTGGATCTTAGAAGGGCTGTAGTGAAGCCCCGGAGATGTTCCAAATTACTTTGCATTGCCATAGCACCAAAGGGGTGGCTTCCAACACTTCTCCAAAGTGATGGACAGGTAATTATGGTGTCTCCAGGATGAGTGAGGATAAACAGCACAAGGCACCGCTGTTTTGCTGGCACTGAATGGTCTCCCTGGTTAGAACCATCTGGTCTCTTGGGGTGAGGAGTGGGCTTCGCTAGTGACTCACTCCAGAGCTCTTCCCTGTGGTTACCCAGTCGACGATGATAAAAGTGAGGCTCATCACCATGAAAATGAAACCAAGGGCAGCAAAACACGCAGCCTGTGGAGGGAGAAAGGCATTCATGAATCACTATTCCTCATAATAATCTTTTCTTTTTTCACAGTTTTCAGGAGGGAACAAGAGGACCTCTCAGCCCCCAGCAACCCAAACAAAATCTCTAAGAAAACATTCCTTATCCCTTCTGTCCAGCAACTTCCCAACTTTCAACAGCCTTATCTTCCAAAAACACCTCTCCATGCCTCCATGCTAATTCTGGGTGCAAAACTACCACCTCATCTTGTTGCAGTGATTAAAGATTAAGAAAATCAAAGGAGCCTGGACAGAAACCCACATTCCCGAATAAGCTCCAATCTGCTGGCCTCTTGCACTAAGCCTTTAAGAAAGCCTTTGTCCAATTCTCTAGTAGCCAACAGCCAATACCTGGATTTTGGGTCTTGATCGTAGTGGTTCTTTTTCATTGGGGATAATTCGGATGTAGAAAATGCTAGGAAGGATGAAGATGAGACTGGGGGCTGATGTGGCGCCTGAGAAAAAAGTACACAGATGTTGTGAAAAACCACCCAGCATTCACAATGCGACAGCTCCCCTCTCAGCCCTAATACCAGATTGGCTCAGATACACCTAATACATATTGTTCCCTAGTTATGGGCTTTGGCGCTAAGCAAAAATCTCCCCTTTCCCTCTTTCTCCAGGAGAACTTGGGATTTTGGGGGCAAGGAAGACTACCTTGACATTAACAATGGAGAAGAGAAAGCAAAGATCATTCTTCTTCACTTTCCAATTAATCCTTGGAACTTGCAGAAAATAAAAAAAGAAATCATGAATTGAATTGAAATGAAATTGAATTGTAAATCAAATAAACTGAATCAGAAATGGAAAAATCTGATGCACATATCTATTTCTTGGCTGGAAATAAAATAAAGGCATAGTCAGAACTACAAAAAGCTCAATCATTGTTTTATGTGTGCCAGGGATGAAATATTCCCGGTTTGGATCGGATCGCTCGATCCGGTAGCAATGGCGGTGGGTGGTTCGGAGAACCGGTAGCAAAAATCCCTGCGCCCCCCACCCATGCCCAGCTGAGCTGCATGATCATCAGAGGCTTTTTTTTTTACTTTTAAAAGCATTTTTTTCTACCTCTTCCAATGAAAAAATGCTTTTAAAAGTAATTAAAAAAGGCTCTGATGATCGTGCAGCTCAACTGGGATAGTCAGAGGCTTTTCAAAGCATTTTTTTCTACAACCTCTTGGTCGAAGAGGTGGTAAAAAAATGCTTTGAAAAGTCTCTGACGATCCCAGCTGAGTTGCCTGATCGTCAGAGAGGCATTTT
>JANHZT010003710.1:33858-64100 GCA_032468215.1 Stegonotus admiraltiensis | reverse complement strand
TGAGTTTGTATCTATTATTTCCTCGTGTATTGTTGTGGTTGAAGCTGAAGTAGTCATTGACAGGTAGGACATTGTGGTAGATAATTTTATGTACTATGCTTAGGTCAGACTGAAGTTGACGTAGTTCTAAATTGTCTAAGCCCAAAATTTTGAGTCTCGAATGAATAGGCCAACCGTATATTCCTTTCCTGTGCTTTTGAACAATTTTGATTTTTAACCCCTTCAAATAAAGTCCCAGAACTTTATTTCTGTTCATCTTTTTCTTTCTCCCAAGAAACTTTCAGAACTTTAAAATATCTCTTTTGTATATCCAGAAGTAAGGTATGTCTCTTTTTTCAGTCACTTCTCAAAAAGATTTTAATAGACTCCCTCTTTCCAAATCAATGTACACTGCATACACTCCCTCTTGTCCCTCCCTCTTTCCAAATCAATGTACACTGCATATAGGAATCAGGCAATTCTTATCAGATTGCCTGGTTCCAACAGAGGTATTCAAGAAGTCCCATAGCTTCTCTATGGGGATGAGTCCTGTAAGTGCGAAGAAAATGGTGACCAAAGAAGCTAGATAAGCTATCCCCTGGGTTGGATTAGAACCTGTCACCTGGTGGCTTTCACCAACTAGCAAACAGTATACAGGTAGTCCTTGACATACAGCAGTTCATTCAAAGACCATTCAAAGTTACAATGTCACTGAAAAGTGACTTATGATCATTTTTCATACTTACAGCCATTGCAAGCATCCCCATGGTCACCTGATCAAAATTCAGACACTTGGCAAGTGACTCATATTTATGACGGTTGCAGTGTCGTGGGGTCATGTAAATCACCTTTTGTAACCTTCTGATAAGTCAATGGGGAGGCCAGGTTCACTTAGCAACCACGTTATTAACTTAACAACTGTGGTGAACCACTTAACAACTGTGGCAAGAATGGTCATAAAATGAGGCAAAATTTACTTAACAAATGTTTCACCTAGCAACAGAAATTTTGAGATCAACCGTGGTCATAAGTCGAGAACTACCTGTACAACCTTGAAACACAACCTACAGTGAGCTGCTCTCTTGCGTGAGAAGGTCTTTTCAATACATCCTCCTAGATCAGAAAGACTTCTGTAGAAGACTCACCTGGTATCTATAGTTGCGAGTGGCCTTTCTGTACTGTGGATAGCACTAAAGGCAAAATTAAATTGGGAGCCAGAAGACGATTTGAAAGGTCCACAGCCATCATCACCAAAGCAAGTGTCTCCCCTGAAAATATTGCCAATTTCCCCACTCCAATGCATAGATACTTTGAAATAAGCTGCACGTGCTACCTCCAGATTAGGTGACAACACTGGGAGGAGCAATACGCGGCAGCACAGACATGTTCAGCGCACATCCGCTTTAAACAAAAAACACACGCCATCCTGAGGACAGCCATCAATCAGCAGGAAAAAGACCAAGATTTAAAACCAGCATTTTTTCCCAGATTTGCTGTTTAAAGAAACTCCCAAAGGCAGAGTCTTATTTCTTAACCCGCCCCCACCCCCATGTTCTTTTCCCCAGAATCCAGATGCTGACAAACATTAGCATCAGCCAGGCCATGCCCAAAGACAACTGCAGCTATTCTTGTCGGTCTTGCTTCGGGTGGAAAAAGTGCTGAAATTGCTTCCAGCTGTATCCATATGCAGCCTGCTTCATTCTTCCGTTTTCCCCCACACAACTGTAGGCACATGAGGACAGCCAGACAAATATGTGCCTTCCCCAACTTAAAACTGCAAGTGCCAAGCATGGAAACTGGGAGAAGGCATACGCTCTGCAGCCACTCCCTTTCTGAGGTTGCAGGATAATTTTTTTCTTCTGAGCTGTATCTTGCTTCCTGGATTAGCTGGAAAGCCCACCTCTCCTTTTGCAAGAGAAGAAATGAGCATTACTGTCTAGACACAAAATGGAATGGTCGCTGTGTACTCCAGGCCAATGGAAAAAAACTGCAGAAGCCAGAAGATGACAGGGCTTGATATATGAATGAAATAAACCCACTGGCCAGGGTTTGGGAGAGTAACTGAGCCCTACGCAATTTCTGTTTGGTCCCAGGTTGATCTCAGTTTGTTGAAAGGAGCAGGAATGCGGCTTGACCCTGAAAGACCCTGGCAGCAATCTTGATGCAGCTCAACTGCATAGCCCTCCCAGGGTATCTTCAGTGCTGAAACCAAGCCCAAAATAAAACTAGGAAAAATGCTTCCAAGTCTATATAACATCTCAGGGCTGTTTACACATCATTTGATGACTCAAATTTTCCATTATTTTAAGCATATGGGTCACAAAGACCTAATCCCCTCAGCTACAACGTTCACATTGCCTACCCTACAATGCTTACTAGCATCAGTCCTCCAAAACTGGTTCAGACAAACAGAACTTCCAGTGATTACTTTACACATCCAAATGTATCATCACAAGGAAAAAGTTACAACCAAGATGAGTTCACACATTTTACAAAGTATACATTCATTTTAATATAAACTCAAACCTATGAAAAAAGGTGTACAAATGCAAAAGACTAGGTTCACACATTGCACTAAATCAAAGCCAAGGTAACGACCGTATGATTTAGTGCAACAATGTACGAATGCAGCTAGGACTGTTTCCAGTGTAATCTTTCCAATCTCTGCTGCTGACTACTAAGGGCAGAGAAACACATTTTCACGTTGTGAATCAGTATTAATTCCAAGGAAAATTTGAGCCTTGGCAATTCTCCATTTGGATCCAGCAAAGGAGCTAAAGCTCATCCTGATTTAAAAATAAATATATTTTTTGAACACAGACCCAAACAGGAAGAGGAGAGAAAGAATAGGCTCACTAGTCTTCTATACAGGTAGTCTTTGACTTATGACCATTATGGAGTCCGTCTATTACAACCTTTTTTTGTGGCAATCGTTACGTGAACACTGCAGTTGTTAAGCAGAACAATGAGCATGGTTTTACCAAAACCTGGAAATGCGGATTTTCAGCAAACCCGTCATAAAAATGCTGTCACATGATTGTAGGACGCTGCAGAGTTTGGAAAGATTACACTGGAAACAGTCCTAGCTGCATTCATACATTATTGTGCTAAATCATACGGTGGTTAACTTGGCTTTGATTTAGTGCAATGTGTGAACCTAGCCCTTTGCATTTGTAAACCTTTGTTTATAGGTTGAGTTTATACTAAAATTAATGTATGGATAAACCAACTGCAACCTAGTTACTGAGTGCCTGAAATCCAGTTACATGACCAGGGGAACAACCACTACAACTTTAGATCTAGGTCATAAGTAGCCCCCAGGTAGGTCTGTTCTAACTTCAAACAGCTGCTAATCAACCCGTCAGTCAAGGACTATCTGCAGTAGGACCTAAGTGGAAGATATGAACTAGTAGTGGAGGTGGAATGGTGAATTTTTATTTTTTTTAAAATATACCTAATTACATGTTAAGACTTTTAACAGCATATGTATGTATGTATGTATGTATGTATGTATGTATGTATGTATGTAGCAAAAAACGTGTGGCACATGTATATGAAAACAACAGATTCCTAAGTTTGTGCAGGCTTTGAAAGTTGATTCCAAAAAAGTGTTCCAGCCTTTGCACAATTCTTTTATGTATTTAGAGATCTAGACATTTTTCTGATTTCTAAATAAGTGTTGCTTGTTTGTTTGTTTGTTTGTTTGTTTGCTTGCTTGCGTATGTATGTATGTATGTATTTATTTATAGGATGGTTATGTCTAAACCATCCTAATCACAAGACTTGGGGAAAGACTTGGAAAAAGAGTAGTTAGTGGATTTCTTACAGCAGCAAGAAGCAGCAATTTCTTTTTATTTTAGGCTCACTTGAAATCTTACTTTAATGAAACCACTTTAATGAAGAGCAGAAAAGTGTTGCACTTTGCAGGAGCTCCAAACACAACTAACAATTATGTTGACTAATAAAGTAAGCAAAGGTATAAAAAAAAGTGACACATGGGGAATAGATTTAAATGACCAGGTACTCTATTTGCAAAGAATATTGAAAAGACTCTTTAGGTTTGCCCTATTAATTGTGGTGATGGGAGGAAGGATGTCAAATAAATCAGCCATTATTTGATGAATAGGCAATCAACAGACAAGGGACAGATATGCTGACCTTATTATCCATGGTTAAATTCAGATCTATTGCTGGATTTGGAAGGTATCAAAACTGTCCTTCGGACACAAATCTCTTTACTATTTTGGTAACCAATACATCAATTTTAAGTGTTTAAATAGTAATTAAACTGCACACGGTGCAATCAAAAACAGAGAAGATCTTGTTGGATCCTAAAACAAATAAGATCTATCTTCAAAGCATCCCTAAATATAGATTAATTACTACCCTTCAATACATTTTAAACCAGCCTAAAATGCCCACAAGGCAGGAAACAGAGTAACCACTCTGAACCATGTTAAATGTATAGAATGAGGAAAAAAAATAAATAGAGGCATTGAATTACTTCAGTGGAATCACTGTCCATCAGGGGGTGGGGGCCTTACATCACATATATCATGATTTCACTGTGCAAATGACACAACTGATGCAAATTACATAATTCACATGGAATGTTATTACGAAATTTATGTTGCAATCTTGCACATATTCCCTAATATTCCATGCACAAAGGCACTGTACTGTCTGCTAACCCACCTTTCAGATACGTGGGCATTGAAATTTCCAAAATTCCTTTGGCTTCATTGGCTGAGAATTGGAGCTTAAGTCCAACAAATGCAGAGGGCATCTGGTTGAAGCTGCCCTAAACTGTCCAGAATAATGTTCCTTCCCTAGATCAGTTCTCAAATCAAAATCCAGAATTTAAAACCCACCCTTTAAAGGTAGCCTGAGATATTTAGTGCCTCTGCCAGACAGTACAGTCAATTGAAATTACTGACAATTTTCTGCCTTTTAAAGGAGCCAAGCTTGTCTAGAGGGAAATTTTATTTTTTTCAATTATCCTCCCATTATCTGTGATACGCAGATAACTTTACATAGTAATGTTAAAATTATAGGTCCATGATGGCGAACCTATGGCACGAGTGCCACAGGTGGCATGCGGAGCCATATTGGTGGGCACGTGAGTGTTGCCCTAGCTCAGCCCCAGCGTGCGCATCTGATTTTCGGGCCTTCCAGGCCCACAGGCTGTTTCCAGCTTCCGGGGGGGTGGGGAAGGCCTGTTTTGGCCCTCCCCAGGTTCCTAGAATGCCTCTGGAGCCCAGGGAGGGCAAAAAATGGGATTTCTGGTCCCACTGGAAATCAGCAAATGGGCCGTTCCTGGCCTTCTTGGAGCCTGGGGAGGGCGAAAAATGGGCCTACCGGGCCATCACGTAGCGAAAGCGGGAGGAGTGGGGGGGGGTTGCATGCACGTGGCACATTGAATTATGAATATGGGCAGACACGCACACGACCCCCCCGCGCTCCTCCTGCTTTTGGCACGTGACAGCAAAAAGGTTAGCCATCACTGTTATAGGTAATCCTTGATTTACAACCATTCATTTAGAGAGTGTTCAAAGTTACAACAGCACTGAAAAAAGGATCTCTGATCAGTCCTGGTGCTTATGACTGTAGCAGCATCCCCAAGGTCATTTGATTGAAATTCAGGTTGCACTTGGCAACTGATATGTATTTGCCATGGTTGCACTGTACTGGGGTCATGTGATCACCATTTGTGATCTTCCCAGCTAGCTTCCGACAAGCAAAGTCAATGGTGGAAGCTATATTTGCTTAACAACTGCATGATTCACCTAACAACTGCAGCAATTCATTTAGCAATCACGGCAAAAAAGGTAATAAGTCAGGCCTGATTCATTTAACAGTCAACTTTCTTAGTAATCGCAATTTGGGTCCCAATTATGGTCATAAGTCAAAGGCTACCTGTATGGCAGCATTAAAGGGATTTAAATACACTGTTTATCATAACACTAATTTCTAATTGTATGGACCATCTTGATGATTCAAAAAGCTAAATATTAATAAATTGAGTTTAGGTCATCTTATATACTGGATACACACTTAACATGAAAAAGTATATACAACACAGTTCTGCATTCCCAATCCCTGCCATGCTAAACATTGCTATCTTACTTCTCCAACAAGACTTCTCTGATCCCCAGAGATGCACCCCAATTTATAATCCATGTTCAAGTTTGACAGACTCTGTTCTCTTTGAACTTGGGACCATTTCAAGCAGGATCCACCCCCACCCCCACAATGCACCACATGAGTCTAAGCGGGTATCCGATGTTCAATTTTAGCTAAAACTCCTGTCCGATAAATTTGTCTGCTCTATAATCCAATAAATATTTGCGCTGGTACTTTTATTTAACCCACCTTTATTTAAAAGATCGGCAGGTTGTTCTTGGCTCCAGGGAGGATCGATTTCGCATGTGTGCTTGGAATGTGTGTGTGTGTGTGTGTGTGTGTGTGTATGCGCGCGCGCGCGTTCTTGCATACAGTTTAAGTCTATATATTTCGAGAGAGCCCACGTGGCAACAACTAATCACCCAAAATAAAACACCCAGCCCTTTCAGCCAACTGCTTGCTGAGAGGCTGAGCTACGACAACCCTAGTTTCTTGGCCGAAACCCCCGGTTTCTTCCCCTCCTCCCCGTCCTGAGCGCTAGCATGAAGCCGCACCTCCGCGCCCTCTCTTCCCCGCAGAGGCCCCCTAAAAGGGGTTTGTCTCTCGCTTGTACGCCCTGGCTTTCCCGGCCAAACCCACCAACATACAACCGCGGGACCCAGTGCCACCGAGAAGCAGCCCCCCACACACACACTCACACGCACAACTGCTTGTCCCTTGGTGACCCCCGCGCTTGTGGCTCAAGTTTCTTCGAGGTCCCTTGCAGTCTCTGCGGCCGGCGGGGAAAAGTGGGCGCTCCCCCAAAGGGCCCCTCGGCGGAGGTATGGGGAGGTGGGGAAGAGATATTTGGAGAGGGCAAGCAAAGGGACCCTCTTTCTTTTCCTCTTGAGCCCCCACGACCTCCTCCTCCCCCTCCCCGCTTTCCAAGACGGGCGGCCGCTCCGACGGGCATCTGATGCAACAGCTCGCACGGATTGCAAAGGAGGAGCAGCGCGCGCCTCGTTCTGTCCGCGCGAGCCTCTCCCCTCGCGCCGTCCTCTTCTGAACGGCACACTTACCTTCTGCTTTTCTTGAGGGAAGAACCGGAGCCTTAAGAGAGGTTGCCTCTCCGAAGAGAGAGAGAGACAGACAGACAGACAGAGAGAGAGAAAGAAGAAGGGAAGTGGTGCAGAGCGGAGGTTTTGGGGCTAGAGGGGGCAGCTCTCCCAGCGCGCGCAAACATATACACAGAGAGGCACTCAAGGCGCGGGCAGGGACGGCCGAGCGCGTGCCACCCTCGCAGCCAATCACACCCCTGAATTAGACTTCAGAAGAATGCGGGCCGGGAGTGGGGGTGGGGGTGCGCGCGTGGAACAAGAACAGGTGAAGCGCGGGCTCTCTTTTTGTTTCTCGCAGTCAGTCGGAGGCTTCGGTGGTCTTGCTGAGCGTTCCGGCGCCCGGGGAAATTCCAACACTCTGAAGAAGCCCTGCGAGAGATTCCGTGGTCGGATTTCATCGTGTGATGCACTCCCCGCACAGTAATGTAGAATGCCTTTTTGGGGCTGTAGTAGTTGTGTCAGGTTAACACACAGACGGGCAGTGCTTTACAGATAGCCCTCGACTTACAATAGTTCGTTTAGTGACCGTTCAAAGTTGCAACCCAAAAAGTGATTTATGGCCGTTTTTCACACTTATGACCATGGCAGCATCCCTGGGTCACATGATCAAAAGTCAGACGCTTGGTAACTGATATTCATATTTATGACGGCTGTGGTGTCCCTGAGGTCAGCCAATCAGCTTTTGCGACCTTCTGACAAGCCCAGTCAGTGGGAAATCCAGATTCACTTAACAACCCTGTTACTAACTTAACAACAGCAGGGATTCCCTTAACAACTGTGGCACAAGAAAAGGCATAAAATGGGGCAAACTCACTTAAGTAATGTTTCACTTAGCAACATAAATGTTGGGCTCAATTGTGATTCTAACTTGAGGACTGCCTGTATCTCTATGTATTTTGTTCTACTCATCAGTGGGTCATAGTGCATGTCTTGTCACTTGATATTAACACCTGCTGTGTCAATGAGACACTACAGATCTAAACACTGGCTTATGCCACCACCGTGCATTTCTGGAGATGCAGGGATTTGCAGTCAGCAGTCCAAAATGCAGCAAATAACTTGCAGTCAAAAGCGATTTGCATAATATGAACCAGATGATATTGCACTTAACTATCCCGTTTCTCCCAAAATAAGACATCCCCTGATAATAAGCCCAATCAGGCTTTTGAGTGCATGGGAATAAGGCCAAACGCTTATTTCAGGGTTCAAAAAAATAAAAGACGGGGTATTATTTTCGGGGAAACACAATATGTAAGCCAGCTCTTTGGCAAATAATTTTAAAAGGTTAAATGAAAAATTTGTATGCAGCATTTATACATGATATCAAGTGGTAAATATACATGTGGGTTTTGGTCTGTAATGTTTTTTCTATGTGGATAAAAACAAATATTCATAAAACACGTGTGAAAATCAGGCACTATTTTGCCATGTACCATGTACCATATACAACATTTTTCAAATTTATCACTGGCTGATGGGGTTTTTTTGCATATAATAAAACACATATGAATGAATGAATGATTGTAGGGCAGTGATCTTTAAAAAACAGAGAAGATGCTATTGGCCCACAGAATTAAAACTCCCAGGAGATGACAAACACAAGATACATGCGTGTGTGTTCAAATAAATTACATAGAAAGTCAATACATTTTATATAGCATATATCAGAGTCTAAGCTACAGGACAGTTAGTAACAATAAGATATTTTATAAACTTCATTGTATTTCCCCATTCCACCCCACCCAAGCTTTTCCATTCATATCCTTCCAATCCAGCCAGCATAACCCCCAAGTTTGCTAATGCCTCCTCCTATATAGTTGGCAGAAATAAAAGAAATGATTGTAGCACAAAATCACAAGATGGCCTCTGAAAAATCTGATTGCTTTGATTCCTGCCAAATTACAAATAGGACTGGAATGCCTTCCTTTAATTTAATGAAGACCAAGCTTGTGGCTGAGGCTCACTGGGCCCACTTCCAACTGCCTGCAAAATGTTTATTGGAAACCAGTTAATTTCTCAGAACATTCCATATATCAGGAAACGTTTTAAAAAGGGGCTGGAGCAAGAGGGCATTGGGAGAATCACAGCCGAGGTTAATGATCAGCACAATTTCTAAAACACTGTTTCTCAATCTCAGTAATTTTAAGATGGGTGCATTTCAGTTTCCACAATTCCCTAGCCAGCAGGCCCACACATCTTAAAGTTGTTGAGAGTGAGAAACACTGGTCTAAAAAATGTGCATGTGGAAGAAGAATCTCATATTGTTTATGAAGTTAATACTGTTTTCATGGCAAATCAGACTGATTATTCTCTTCCCAGGTAGGCTACTCGTTATTTACAGTACAGTGGTACCTTGGTACTCGTTATTTATTGGTTCTGGGAGGCATGATAAGTACCAAAAAGGATGAATTTTTCCCATAAGGAATAATGTAGTGAGTCATAAGGCAGCCGATGCTGACAAGCTCTAGCTTGTGCATTGAGTACCAAGCAAACAATGAGTACCAGGACAGAATTTTCATATCAAAATGCACTGAGTACCAAATTTGATGAGTTTCAAAGCAATTGAGTACCAATATACCACTGTAATTCCCACTCTCAAAATCCTACAAATTACCCCGTAGGAAACCCTACAATTTATATTGCTTCCTGAGCCAGATCTACCATCGGGCAGCAGCAAGAAATTAGCATTACAGACAAGGAGTACTGGAAGGGAGGAGAAGCAGCATGGGCACCCTCTTTGCTGTTCCTCCTGGACTCCCCAACTATGTCCTTCTATTTGTGGAGAACATTCTTCCCCACCTTTCCTAGACTTCCTCTTAGCCTCTGGTTATGCATTCCCTAGGTCAGGGGTGGGCAAACTTGGCTCTTTTACAACCTGTGGACTTCAACTCCTGCCCTAGGACATGGCTCCATCCATGGCTCATGCTGGTCCAATTCCATCCATTTCTGCAGAGGGCCTTGGAAGAAGCAGCATCTTGTCCTTTATTTCAGATAGCAGAAGATCTTGGGCTGATCCTGTTAGGACTAGAATTGTCAGGTGTTCTGCTCAAAACAGACAATTTGGTACAGTTGGTTTCTTTCTCTGCTGTTTATATTGTATGCAAAGCATGTATACAAATTCGCTATCATTGTGGCTATATAAGGACCTGTTTATTGGCTCAGTTTTAGCCAAGTCTCTGAAGAAGCTTGCTCTTGAATTTCCATTTTCACCCAGGTACAGGCCTTTAAACAGGCTTGTGCTGACATTGGTAATAATTAGGCTGCCTTACTAATGAGCAATTGGTTAAAACAACTTGGGATTCCAAAGGATGAAGGATTAATACCAAAGGTACTTGAGGTGACCTCAGAAAGTTTTGGTCAGCTCTTTTCCTCCAATGCCACTTCCCCTCCAGGCCATACGGTCTTACACCCAACAGATCTGATGCCATGGAAAAGTTGTCAATTGCAGTCTCTGATTATGTGGTACAGTCAACCCTATCATGTCTTTGCAACAATGCTCAGGGAAGGATGCGCATGATCAAGCTGGGTGCTTCACGCAGTGATAGCTAGAAGTATATGAATGCTATATTTCAAAATCTGTCACCAAAAACACCTGAATTTTGCAGAGGAGCACATTATGCAATCATTGCTTCTATTGATTAACTACTTTGTATAATTTATCCTGCTTTTGACCTCATGGAAAGAACATTGTGTAATGCAAGGTAATAAAGCCTTGCCCCTCAGTAGCTGTATTGACTACATCACTACCCCACCTCCTTTTTTTTTTTAACTGACCTCTGAATAAACTGGCCTGGATGACTTGCTTTCAGGAAACTCTTTGCATCACTTGTAGGAGAACTTTGTTTAAAGATTTTAATTAAAGATCTTGTTAGAAGATTTTAATTAACATGGGATTTGTATGTTGGTTTATTCAAAAGATTGAAAAACATTCTTCAATAACGGTACTGTGGGGTAGCACTATTTCAATTTTACTTTCCTCCAGTGGTGCGTTGCTCCCGGTTCTGTCTGGTTCTTTAGAACCGGTAGTAAAAGCGGTGGGAGGCTCCGCCCACCCGCCCAGACATCATAATTGACGATCTGCGCATGCGCAGAAGCATGCGCATGCTCCCGTTGCAAACTGGTAGTAAAGGTAAGTAGAACCCACCCCTGTTTTCCTCCCATATCTCTCCTACATTGCCTTTTATTACAGATAATCCTCAACTTGCAACTGTAATTGAGCCTGTAATTATGGTCATAAATCATGGCATTTGTTAAATGAGTCACCGTGTGACCACACTCAATTTTACAGCTTTTTTTATGGCAGTCTTTAAGTGAATGTGGTGGTCGTTAAGCAAACCAATTTTCTCCAATGGATTTTTTTGTCGGAAATTGGCAAGAATCACCAAAATCTGTGGTTATGTGAACAGCTGCAAATGCAAGCCAATTGCCATCCAAAATACGAACACATGACACATAGCAAGTATGTGTTTTTGGGCCGCTGGAACTTCAAAATTTGGTTGTAAATAGCTCTAGAGAGGTCCATCTTAACTTCTAATGATCACTAAGGGACCGGTCGTTAAGCAAAGACTACCAGTATCTATCATGTCTGCTAACAGCTACCTGGGAAAGCTAGCATACAGAAGGTACATTACTCTCAGAGCAGCTTGACACACTCAGAAGAACCACAAACCATCTGAATAGTATTCCCAGTTTCATGTGACCAGATTCAATTTCAACGGAAGAAATGGCAAGAGAACTCTACTGAGGCACCAAAGTATCTGCAAGGGGCCTTTCCCAGTCCCAACTGGTCCCTTATTGATACTTCAAATAATCAAGGAGAAAAAAAGGCTCAGGCTTAAGAGTGTTTACTCTCACAGTTCCCACTGTTTTGTTAACATGACTCCTGAAGGCTGCCCAACCGATCTACAGTCTTTCAGTGGTTTAGATGAACATTTGGACAAGTAGAGACCTGAGCACATTTTCAGATTTATTTCTTTGCATGTAATTCTCTCCTTCTCATTTCACTCCCTTTCAATTTCTCCCTTGGTTCTGTTGATTATAATGTATTTTGTTTGATGTTATACACTATATCTAGTTTGGCACTCTTACGGCTTTTTACGTTACACAGTAAATGCTGTCCTGCTCTTTTCCGTCTTTCATTCAAGCAACACTTCTCCAATTATTGTTAACTTGATTTCTTGTTTATATGATGCTTATTAAATTTGGCCAGTCAGCTGGTATAACTGTTAACTGTTACTAGTTTCCCTTCAAAGGACAACCTCTTTGTCGCAGAAATAACTTCCCAACATTAATAAAACTTTTCAGACAGAAGCCTATGCCCTTCCAGAAGCTACTGAACTGAACTACAGTTCTCAGCAGTCCTAGGAGTTGTAGCTTGGCAAATTTGGGGGAAGGCCTCAAGTTCCATCATAAAAAAGAAGGATCAATATCCACAAAAAATACTATGTTTTGCTTTGAGCTATCTAATGATGAATTTTATCCTGTTGGTTTCTATAGTCTATAATACTCTCAAATGCAAAAATGATTATAAGTATATTGAACTTTGATATTGCCTGGAAATTATTATTCCCTAATCCTAGGGGTGTTGAGGGTAAGCTGTGGTGATGCAAGGCATTTTCTACATGATCTGGGACACACTGTTTATGATGCCTTTTCTATACTAAAGCCTCATTCTGTTTCTCTAGGCTCAAAACTCCTCTTTTGCCCCACCTGGCAGGCAGTTAAAATTTGGCAAACCAAGGCTCTGTTCTTGTTGCAGCTGTTGCCTACAGGGCCTTTCCCATGAAACAGAGTATGGAGATAAGAAATCAGCCAACCACAGGCATGCTCTTACCCCGCAGGAGCTCCACTCCTACTTCCTCTCCTGCTGCTGCCACATATACAATCATTTCCTCACTCCAAATTCCAGGAGCTCCTGCCATCCACAGGAGATCTGGTCTCATTGTTCTGCTGAGGGTCTGACGGGACACAGGACCCTTTGGCTCTGCATGCATCAATGGCCTGATGCTGCTTTGTCTTTCTACACTGCCCTTACAGGAAATCCTGGTCTTGGAAGACACTGTATGGGGAGCTTTCTTGAACAGATTCAGTGCCCTAGGCCCAAGCGTGGTGTATGCAAGGCCATGGTCAAAATTAAACTTATTTACCAGAGGTTCCCCTTTGGCATATGGAAAGAGAGAAGAATTTTAGAATTCCTCTGAGCATAGGCAGAGTATACAGTATTTAATCCACTCAGCTAATGCAGACCACGCTTACATCCTGCTCCAAAGCTTTCAGGCCAACAGAAGATCCAATACCTTTTCTTTGGCAAATGAACCACAAATTACAATCAAGATGATAATTTGAAAAAAGGAAACTGGCCAAGCACACGAACAAGACCTTGAGGTCTTCCCCGCCCTCCTCCAAAATCATCCTAATTTACCAGCCACAGGTGAACTGGAAAAGTGAGGCAGTTTGCCGTACTTAACACACTTGAAAAGACCACCAGCCCTTTGAAAGGCTAACATTGACTTTAATTAGCCCAAGTTGGGTGGCCCAGCTCTCCTCACTTGCTCTCTTGGAATGATTAAACTTCCAGTTTTCTATGAATTGGAAAATTTCCAAGGAAAGCCTTTTAGAGCCAGAAGAGACACAGCAGCATGATTTCTTGACTGATCCTTTCTCAAGCTGTTAGTTGAGTGCAGGTTTGGATCCACAAGGTTGGAGAATACAGTTCCTTATTGTGCTAATATTTGGCAAACCAAGGCTCACTTCCCGAGCCACACAAATCCCCTGCATATGTCACACCAAGCCATGGTTTGTTTCATCAATATTTCTTGAAAAAATCACCATTGCTTTAGTACACTGAACATACAAAACCAACATTCTGCCCTTAGTAGATAGGTGCAAATCTATGCTTTATGAAAGCATAGGGGGTATATTCAAGAACAGTCTCCAAACTGTTAGAATAACAAATCTGGGAATTCCAGGAGCAACAGAGCCATCCCAACACATCTGAAAATTGCCATGTTGAGGAAAACCAATATGTTTTGAGCTTTTCTTCCAAACTCCTACAGTATGAAAGAGCAAGCCAATGGGGGAGAATCAATGCAGACACTCAGCTGCTATTGCCTGCAAGGCAGAAAAGATAGGAGGCCTCAAATAAGCAGCTCCCTTCTAAAGTGGGAAATGCTAAAGTTGACACTTGCCTCTGGAGTCCAGCCCTTCTTTTTTGGGAGATGCCAGATGCTTGAGGACAAGGCCTGTGGCTGTTCATTGACGTGAGCAAAGAACTGCATATGGCACAGGCTTTGAGGCCCCCTCTTTTCCCTGGGATGACAATCGTACAATCTTCTGTACAAGGATGTGGCCTAAAAGCTTTGTCTTTAAACTGAAGGGCGGGTGCTAAATTTAGGTGAAGGTCTGGACTCTGGAGTCCATTAAAGCTCAAAGAAAACTGAACAATGAGAGTTGGGTGTTGAAGGAGGCAGACTTGATTTTCTATATCCTAAAATTAATACTTTAGGAATGCTTGTCCAATCCTTTCGCTGGACAAGTGCTATTTAAGGTGAATCAGAGTTGAAGAAAACCCATTAGTTTTTTTTCCCCCCAAAGAAAACTTTCTTTTTTTAAAGAGGAACTCTGAATTTCTCTTTAAAAACATAATAGACTTTGAAGTTTCCTAGTCTGAAAAAGTATCTCCCTTTGGGGAACTAACAAATGGAGGGTTAAATATTGTAAGTTAATTTGAGGATCTTCTTGCTCTGGAGAATTAAAGGAGAAATCTGAGGTTGCAGTTGTGAAAGATAAATGGGATGTCTCTGGACCTTGCTTTAATTTTATTTTAACCAGCTCATCCAGTTGTCTTGAATATTAAAATAAAGAGCAACTACATGTTTATGGGCAGGAATCAGTAAGCTGCTAAGAGTCATCTTAGTTGAAACAGCATAGACATATTTTGCAAGCATTTGCAAATGAACCTGGCTATTTAGCTTGAAAACTATATGTTTATGCTTACCTGAGAACATCCCATTGAACTTAATAGGGTTTCCTTTTCTTCTTAAATTGGCCTTTACTGAGAGGCAGGCAGGCAAAAGGAGAGGCCATTCTTGTACTAAAATGGATTCCACTAATTTGTGATAGTACCAAATCTTCATCCCTAGAGATTACTAAAACTGAGGTCAAAGAGGGAGCTGTAAGCAGCATTCAGGTGCCCTGTCTCATGTATGTCATGAGGTTATGCAGAAAGAGCAATCGTGCCAATTCAATTAAACTTATTTCCTAACCCATCCAGTCATGTAGTTCCACTTAGAATGGTGGCTCAATGCCATTCAGCCAAGGGAAGATATCATTAGCTGAGGCATAAGGATCCTTGGATTTGGGGGCAAGGCCCTTCTCTGGGCAGCTGGTTATCTTGCAAGACACAAGGCATGCAGATCTCCTGCCCCAGCTTCAGAGCTGCTTCTGTGCTCTGTGCTGCCTGAGACAGCCAAGCTCTTTGGGGCAATGCTAAAAGGGCAGGTTTACAAAACAAAAACACCACTGGCTTTGTGTCATGTGCTTTTATATTGAGCAGTACTGACAAACCTTTATTAACATTCAGGCCCAAGTGAACCCTCACCTGGCAATCCTAACAACTCAACTATGTTCACAAGAAATAGATACAGCTGTAATGCAATATTGTGTGTAAATCACCCAAAGAAAGATTGGATGGTATAGAAATGTAAGAAATAAATGCATGAATCTCCACATTTGTAAGTAGTTCCCTGAAATGTCAACACACAGTATCAGGAAAAGTTAATTGGTTGCTCTTTGGCCTATTCTACTCTTCAGGGATTTGCTCTCTCCTTGGGGATACCTATTGGCTTCCCATATACTGCTTGTCAGGGAGATACAAGCAGATACACAATTTATTTGCTTGCTGCTCTCTACACGGAATAAAACCAATTCCTGCCTTTGTACTTTCTGCTATTTGGATATGGAGGGAGTGTGCGATGACATCAAATCAGAAAATATTTGAATTAGATACAGGCAGGATCCTATTCTATCTCAAACACTAAAGTTTGTCCTCACTCTTCCAAGAATTCTTTTTAATTGCTAGGCATTCTTGACCATACACAGACCATACACTCTCCATACACAGCACTCAAAAAGTCAAGGATAGGGGAGATTAATTCTGCTTCTACTATTTCTTTGCAGCTTCTCTGTCCAGTGACACTTGGGATACTTTTAGCTCTGTTGAATCTCTTATACTGGTGTCTCGCAAATGTTCCATTTACCAAGTTGCAACTGGGTCAGTTTTGTCTGCTTGAAACTTGACAAGCAATAGCATGAAAACTGGAAATAAAAGGTAGGAAAGAGAACATTCATCCCGATAGCTCAAGGGATAAACAAGAAAAAAGAACCATTCAAGAACCATTTGATTTATTGATGGAAAATTCAGTTCTGTAGCTTCTTGTGTTTAACTGTCCTTTGAATTCTTTGCTTGTTTGCTTTAAGTATTACAACATTAAGGTCAGAAATAGAAGAGTTCTATGCCCTCTTATATTTGGCAGTAGCGCTATTGGGATTTTTTTTCTCCAGTTTTAATGGTTGACTTCTGAAAAAGAGGGCACCAGCCTTTGTTTAAAAATTTCATCTTCAATTAAAAGCCTTAATTTGTAGTATACACTCTGCTTCAAGTTACTGTATTTAGAAGTGACTTTCCACATGTTCTGTTTTCAATATGTTATATGATTAACACATGATATTCATCATGAAGTTGAACCCTGGTTCAGATTCTTACTTCCTCCTTACAGTCAACATAAGTAAGATTACAGAGTCAAGCTAAAAGTCAGAAATTCAAATTTTTGTACAGTACTTAAGATAATACTGCCTTAATATAAAAAGAGAACGGAAGGTACAATTCCAAAGTCCTGTATGTAGCTTGCCTATATTTGCAATCTTAGATTATTATTTTCTTCTGAGAGTTTTGCTCCATCTTGTGTTGAGCCAGGAAACAACAAATAATCAGAGAATGAAGTGCTCTAAAATATTCCTGTTCAATTGATGGCCATTTGGAGTTGTAATGGCAATACAACTTTTGAATTTCTTTCTAATTTCTTTCAGAAAGTAAAAAAAAAAAAAAATCAAACTGGAGGTAAATTAGTAAACCGTGCCAGGATCAGGGCTATATACTCTTTCTATTTGAATAATGAACCCTAAAGGTGACATCAAGAGAGCGCGACTTTGGTGTAATGGATAAGTGCTGGATTAGAAATTGATGGACTGTGAATTCTAATCCTGCCTTAGATATGAAAGCCAGTGGAGAGACTTTGGGCCAGTCACTCTCTCTTAGCCCAAACAAGGTTGCTACTGTGGGGAAAATGAGAAGTGATGTTATTATCTATGTTCAGTTGAATCATGCAAAATAAAAGAGGGATGTAAATCAATAAATATCAAAATTATATTTGGACTAATCTTGTAGAACTCTTTAAGCCTATCTTCTAACTCTAGCTATGGATTGCCACACCCAGAATTCCCAAATAATGCAATATGTCATCTGGAAAACACTAACTGAAGGGGACTTTGTATATGGACTTTCTGATGCTATTTGAAGTGGCCCCTTAATGGGAATGGATATTTGCTTCTAAAAGATCAGTAATAAATTGTAGTAATAACTACAGTTTGTATATATAAACTGTATATTATAATAACCATAATTACACTTTTTCCTTTGAATAACTCATAAAATCACTTCAAAATTCTGCACTAGAAGATTACAGGTATTGGATTTCCTTAGGTTTAAATTAATTTGGAGGGTTAACAATCCACCAAACAATAACAATGGAGGGGGGATTATTCCATCTTTAGTCTGCAGAACACCGATCCAGAAAGTCTTTCCTTATTGTTGAAATACATTTTGCATTCAGATATACCAATAGCCCAGGGATGGGTTCTACTTACCTTTACTACTGGTTCGCAGCAAGGCCGCGCACTAGTTCTATAGAACCGGTGCGAACCGGGGGCAACCCACCACTGCTATAGCCCCTTGATTATCTTGTGACTACAGATTTATATCCTCCTTTAAAATGACGTTTTCCAGATCATTACTGGACTCGGAAGCATTAGTAGAAATCTTCCTGATAATTGCTGCAGCTCAAATTGCTTAACACACACTTTTATATGCTCTGACAAAAAGTCACACAGCATAAGAAGCAGTGAGAAACTGTTAATTCTGCATTATTTGTTATTGGGATACAAATTGATAATTACTGTATCATTTAAGGAATTTGCTACTCAAAATTTGCTGTTCCACAAGAATAAAACTTGTCGGATCAGAGCAGCCTTTATGAAATTGTTGAGACAGAATCCAATGGTGCATTTACATTAACAAAAATAGTTTTCATGCATGATGTAGAAGAGGTGAATCTCCCTGCCTAGGGAACCTTTGAAAACAGACTGTTAGATTTATAGAGGGAAAAATAGACTTTTTGAAGAGAGAGGTCCATAAGGCTGAATTTAACTCTTTCTTGATGTATTTTGACAAAAGTTGAAAAATCTCAAGCAGAATATAAAACACTGTCACTTTCAAATATTCCAGTCTCAAAACAGGTCCTTTTTTTAGTGTTGAGTTCAGTTTAAAAGAAGTTACTTTTAGTAACTTTGTTCAGAGATCAAAACACCACCTATATATGACAAAACAAATTGCATTACTTGCAATGGCTGCAAGGAAGATAGGAAAGCAGATGCTGACAGGGACAGATAGTATGGTTAATATGAAGGGGAATGAATTGAACTGAAAAATAAAACCTGGCCTTTAGTGCCATATAATGATTAGGTGGCTTTAATTTTTTGTTTTAGTTTGTAATCAGATTGCTTTCTTCCAAACCTTTTCTAGACTTAGCTACTACCAAGAAAGAATCTGAGATAAGCCTATCCTGCCAGCTTACCAGGTAAATGCTGTTTTTAAAAAATGATTTGTGAAAGTTCATGCAGTTAAGGTAAATGGATTGTGTTGTGATTTTGTACACAAATAGCCTATTCTGGCTAATCCTCCCAAAACCTACATATAATCAAATCTAGTTAGTGCTTAAGTGAAAGACCATCAAGAAACTCAAAGACAGTAAGCTAGACTGGGAAGTTACAACAATATATCAACAGGAAGCAACAGCTAAATCACTTGACATCATTGCTAAGAAACTATTTTAGTAGTCAGAAGTTGAGTTTTGAGTCTTTACCTTAAAGACCTGCACATGTAGGTGTAGTATTATGTTTTAAATACAAATGTTGCTAATATGTTCAGGTAATGAAAATACATATTTGTATTTAACATTTGTAGAGATTTGATATGTCTGTGTACACATATATAGTATGTTCTTTGTGCATGTACAAAGAACTTTGCATTCCTTGAGTGGGGTATTTTTTTTATTATTATTATTTTTTTGAGAAGATATCCACAAATATTCTTCAGTCCTGGTGAGCTTCCAGAGATCATTTTAAAATGCCCAAACTGCAAAACTGACATTGCTTTGGGATTCTTGGTAAGCCAGATCTAATTTTTTTCCTTCTGTGCTATGGTATGTGGAGTTTAATTTTTCATGACTGAACTCTCAGCCTCTGCAACTGTTTCCTTTGTCCTTGTGAGCTCCAGCATTTTTTGCTTCCCAACTGTGGCAATACTCCATATACAGTCCTCAACTTACAAACATAAGTGAGATTAAGCAATTGTTAAGTGAGTTTTGCCTAATGTTATGATGTTTCTTGACACAGTTATGTAAATTGCTGCAATTGTTAAGTTAATAACATGGTTGTTAAGTGAATCTGGCTTTCCCGTTGACTTTGCTTCTCAGGTTTTAAAAGTGATCACATGAGCTCATTGCCCGTTGAACCAGTGCCAAGAGTCCAAACTTTGATTACATAAGCATGGAGATGCTGCAACAGTTATGTGAAAACCAGTCATGTCACTTTTTTCAATGCCATTGTAACTTCAAATGATCACTAAATGAATGGTTGTAAGTCAAGGACTACCTGTATGTTATGGCATCAAGTTATATTCATTAACACCAAAATTAAAAACCAGGTTGAAGCATAAACTCATTTTTAACTTTTTGAGAACAAAAAAATGTTCAATTATTGTTCCAGTTCCACTGTTTCACAGATTTTTAATGGTGTTTTTTTTAAATCATCCACTGACAATTTTTTTCCCTGCAAGTTGTATGTCTGATTACCATCCCATCTACCCTTCTTGTGCTGATATTGTGGGATTTTAATTGCATTTTTAAACTCTATTTATTGTTATTGTTTTTATTTATTTGATGGTTGTGAGCCTCCCCGAGTCCTTCAGAGAAGGGCGGCATATAAATTTTAGTAAGTAAGTAAGTAAGTAAGTAAGTAAGTAAGTAAGTAAATATTGTTAAATTTCTTCCAAATTGGTTTCATAATTTTCTCCTTGTAACTTTTTTAGTGCTAGCCTAAAATATTTTGGGCAACATTTTCAAGGTTTTGGGCAACATTTTCTTTCTTATCTATCCTGTACAGAGATATTTCCTATAGTGCTTTAAGCCAGTGTATATCATACTGCAGGACTGAGTCTGTCTTAAGTTTCTTAAAACTCCTTATGACAAATGTTCATCTGTCAACCAATCTCTTCGACTGGCAAAATCAATGAACTGGGTGTGCCATAGGATTCTATTTTTAAGATTGAAGTATTCCCCATTAAAATATTAAGTATTTGTTTTGGCCATATTTTGTTCGTTAGCTACTCCTCCTCTTTTCTCTTGAAGCCACAACATTGATGCAAGATAAGGATTCTGTGTCTCTCCTCTAGTTTTGAGCAACTTAATCAAGTCACTAAGCTGACATTAGAATCTGATAACACAGGAAATGTAAATTGCCTTAACAAAGAATAAAGCTGGGCTGGTCCACTCCTATAATTCACAAACCAAAGCAACAAGCAACAGGTTTTTTTTATTAAGTCTTTCAAACCTTTATCATATTTGTTTTAAGCAAGAGAGACAAAAGTGTCTTGAGGCCCAGAAGGAAAAATGGCCATCTGAATTTAACGATAATACATTAAGAGGAGTTAAAATTGGAAAATAGTTACACAAGTACATGAGCCAAAAAAAAGTTTATATGAGAAGGGTACTGTCAAGCATGCAACAGTATAAATGCCTTGTCCTGAGGAGAGGTGGAGTGAGGGCTGAAACACAAAATTAACTCTAAATATCATACAGCCTTTCTCTGGTCAATTCCTTTTTGGTTCCTTCTTCAGGCGTGCTGGTGATGACCAATCCCTGATCCACTGAATCTTAGAAACTATCCAGTGGAATGAACCTAAGTGACTAGGTTATCAAGAATATAGGTTAAAGGTTTTCATTTTCTCAGCCCATCAAAGCAATTTTAAACCTTAATATCACTAAAATCCAGAGCTATATGCAGCCAAAATATCTTGATGCCTGAGGCAGGAACTCCACGTATCACCTTTCTATTCATTTATAGAGGATATTGGGAATGGTTTTGTGCAAACCTCAAACAAATGAACTGAAGAGAAGAATTCTTTTTGTATTACCACAGGTGCCTGCTTAGGGGAACTTCCCAAAACTTTAGATAGAATGGGTCTCAATGGCATTGTCACAGACATGACACCTCTATCTGAGCTGACCAGTTTATATACGGTACCTTTGGCTACATACTTTATTCAGCTCCCTTCTATCTTTTTACTGCAAATTTTAATTTTCAAAAGGGTTTTCTTCAGCTTTGAACAAGCTCACCATCTTTTTAAGACTTGGTGTGACACTACAAAGATACTAGACGAAATATGTAAGCACCAGGATTCTGGCACCACTGGTTCTTAGCTCATACAACCTTCCTTAAAGCCTTGGTGCTCTTCACAAGTCCCTGTTACAAATGTAAAGCATCACAAGAAAAAAAGAAGAAGAAACATTGTATAAATAAATAGCACAAAAAAGAATACAATGGGAAGATAAAAATATATAGATATAAATATAAGATAGAACAACAAACTTTAATAAATTAGAAGTCTTCCCTCAGGCATGGGAACAGAAATGGAGGAAGGAAATCTAACAGAATTTGGCCACCAGCTTTCAAGTACCATAGGAGGCTCCAAAGATGGAGTATGCAAAATAGAGTTTATGTTATAGCATTTGTACACAGAGATTGGCTGATAAATGATATCAGCTGTAACATAGTTCTCAAAGTTATCAAAGGGGGGGGGGGAGAATTTGGACCCCTGTAATAAACCCCAAGCAGGACTCCCCTCTTGGTGTACATCTAGAAGCAGAAATAAGGCATACAGTTAGCTTCCGTATTATCACCACTATTTCTGCTATTAAAGAATTATGTCAAAATCCTTATACAAACCTCACAAAAACCAACAAAGAGCACAAACGAATTTCTGTTCATTTCACTCAAACTACCAGGCTGTTTCATTGAATTTTAATAACTAGATCAGATCCATCTCCATGTGGTAGCTGCCTGATAGTCAGATTCTCTGCCTGAGAAACAAATAGGAGAATCTGAATTACAACTTTGTTGGTGGTGATAACAGTAGAGGGAAGAAAACCCAGAGCAGCAGGCAGGGATTATAAGGCAAGGAAATTTCGGGGACATCTCAACAGTACAGAGAGGGTCTGTTAAGGTATCTTCTCCTCCTACTGATGTAACCAATTTTATTTTTTTTTGAAATATAGCATTAGTCAATTCCATTATTTGCTTCCGAGAACTAGTTTAATACACTAATGAAAGCAGCAGTGAAAAATAAGCAAGTAGAATTATAGAGATTTGGAGAAGCAATACATTTTAAGCATAAACTTTGGATGGTCACTAAAGTCAAGCAATTAATTAAAAGGAGCTGAAAATTATACAATTATGGCACGACTGCCAGTTGCATGTAGGTTTACTTGTTCTGTTCCTAATCTTTTATGGACATGAAGGATATACATGCTTTTGAAATACAGCAAAGATTTATTTAATCAAAAACAGTATGATGAATTCTCATTTCATAGACTCTCATTTAAAGCCTTTGGATGCAAGAGACTACATTTCAGTTGGATATCTCTCTGAAATAAGAAACATGTCTGTTGCATCTGAAGTAATCTGAAGAAGGAACTTAAATTCAGGTTAGCTTTACTTATTTTACAGTGTTTGCCTCATAAAGAGATGAATCACAATTTAGTATGTAATTTGTGATTTGACATGTAAGATAAAATGAACACCTCTACCTCCCAATCAGTCCAAATTTAAGGTTCAAAACAAGTGTACACATACAGCCTATTATTATGATTGAGTCTTACCTCTGTATTCAAACTTGGTGGCAGGTCCAAATTTAATCCTAAAGTAAGTTTTCTGAGCATAGGAAAAGGCACAGGCCAGGCCCATCCTGTCCTCATAAGAAGGGGAAAAAAGCTATCCAGATTGTATACCAGCTGTCCGGAAGTTAAATAAATAACCAAGAGAACCTGGCTGAGACACAGAGACTCCAATAGCACCACGGAGGAAGCAAATCACCAAGGGGGGTCTGTGATCCACCCTCCACAAGTCAGAATAAAATATGTTGCCTGCAATTCACTTACTGTTGAAAATCAGACTCTTAAAACTAATGCAGCCAATGTGGTTCCAATAGTAACTATTTTGTACTAACAGCCCTGTTAGAAATTTCAGCTGATTAGAAAGGGATAAGCTAAAAAGAAAAGGGGTTCCCACCTGAAAAAATGCCACAACTTAAACCCAGCAATATTAGCCCTTTACCTACAAATCAAGAATCAAAAGGGAGGTTAGTCAAATAAACTTAACTAAAATGCTTCAGAATTTGTGTTGATTAAAATATATGCCCAAACCAAATTAAAACAGAAAATTAACCTCACACATTGGAAGTCTATGCAATAGCTATTGTTGCTCCATGTCATCTTACTGCCTTCAGATCTTTTGAGAAAGTCCATGAGTTTTGTTTACTAAAAGTATTCTATTCAATATTCTACCCAATTCAGTATCACCAGCAGCATATGAAATGCTCACTGTTAGGGAAGCAGTAAAATGTACCCACCTTCACTAGTACTTTGAAATATGCAGATAAATATGGCTTGAGACTTCATATCTGGTCTCAAGTCAGCCTGGACCATCTAAGGACTAGCATAATGTTATCATATCACTTGACCACTCTTATATTCTCAGATGTCATGTGAAAAGGTTAACATATGGCTTCAAATTCCAACCTCAACTAATTATAGTTTATTACATGCATGCTTTCATGTAAGCTCATGGCAACACAAAGGGCAAATCATGATGGAAATAGCAATTGATTCTTAGGCAGAAGCCTTTTTCTAGAAGAAACGAAAATTTTCATGGAGAAGCATTGTTATAAACTAGATAGGAAGCTAGCTTAGGCAACATGGAGCACATAAAGAATTGGAGGTGGTCTTGATATTTTGGTATTCCCACAGCCTGCCTCGTTGCCCTCCAACATCACTAGCTATTGCTACACGAGTTGGAATACCATCAGCATGCATCAGAATCCAGGGCAATTTACATCATGAGTTTTGAACTAACAGCCTGAGTGGATCTGTGGTTTCAAGATAACTAAAACCAATACAAGTGAGATGTTTGGTTGGGAAAAGACATAGAACCCTACCTATAGAAAAATAAGATATAGTTTAAATGTGTAATGTGATGGTCCCAGATCAGACTATTACACAAAAGGGGAAAGTGTTGGAAAAAAAATTAGAAATGCTAATTGTAATCCATAATACCTGATTCTCTTAGGACTTCCAAATGTTGTGTTCATAACTCATATTGTTCATTCAGGAAACAGCTGAGTAAATTAAGAATATGATTTCCTTAAAAGCAAGACATGCTGCTTTCTACATTGCGGGAGGATGCACCTCATTAATATCAAAGATCTTAAGGCACCATTTATAGCCATGAGTTGGTAGTAGCACACTTTAACTATCAGTATGGGGAACTCAAATGCCCTTTTCTTGGCCTCTCCAAAAGGCTTGTTGTTTAAATCATTTGATTAAATATCATCATCCCTGCAATTACTCTAACTTCATAAATGCCATCCTTCCAAACAGGTAAAGAATACTCCACAACAGGGGTTGAAGTCTTCCAGATGTTACAAAATCTCATTCACTCTAGCTAAAAAGGCTAATGAAAAGGGATTGTGAATGTGACAGGTTGCCTGTCCCTACTTTACAGACCTATTTCACCGTTGCTTCATAGGTTACCTTAAGTTCCAGCTCCTTCTAGTGGCCATTTAATTAAAATGAATTAGAAAAACCCTGCATGCCAGCTTTACCCAATCTATAAACAAAGTCTGAGGCTAAGAGGAAAAAGCCAATAGCCATGTGCTTGTATATCCAATATTACTAAGGGAAGACATTTCCTCCTCCCTGTGTCTCAAAATAAAATATTAACAGATGCAGAAGATGCCTAACATATAAGAACTTAAAAGAAATATGGATTCAAACTGCCTGATGATGTTACAGGTAGAAAACTGACCTCAAGGAACACAGCTGGTTGATACCAAGAATTTTGCCTTTCTGCTCAACTGATTAAAGCAGAAAGGGAAAAATTCTTCTAGGCAGATGACTTTGAACCTAGAAAGAAAAGATACAACCAACGTAGCTCAGATTTGACCTCATTCAACACTATCTTCAAACTTGAATCTCTTATCACCTCTCTCATCTAGTTTAACTGTAGACAGCAGGCAAGAGCAAGAATCTATTTTTACTATAACCCTAAAATAGCCATTGGGGAGAGTCAAAGATTCAAAAATCTCTGGCAGGAAATCAAACTGCGCATAGTATTATGTGTTCCCCCTTGGTGTCAGGTTAACAAATAATAGTAGAAATCACCTGTTTAGCTGCAAGATACAGAATTTCCTGCTACATATTTTAGAGCTATTATAACAATCTGACACTTTGAGCAAGCATCTGGATTTGAATAGGGCCAGCTAAATCACCTACAAATGGACCCCACCTATTCAGACATGTGCAGAGAGTCAGTCTTGGATGATATGTTTTTGGGAAGACAACTAATCAAAAGGCACGTGCAAGTACAGCATAAAGTACTGCACACCTCAAATTTATTCTGTTAAGGGCACTTTGGCATCAGGTCTCCACTTATTCTTTCTGCCCAACCTCTCATTAAACTGTTGACTTTCCTTCAGATAACTGCCAGTTTTGAACACATCCAGTGTGTTTTTTGTTTTTACATGTTTATGGATATTAGGGGTTTTTTTTAACAATCAAAAGCTACAAGTGGAACAGAAAACCCAGAAAAAAATGAAGTGCTTTAAAAAAAAACCTTGGGCCAAAAAACACTGAAATAAGCATATGAAGCATTTTTTTTAAGCTGAAGCATCTTTGTAGAACTTCTGAGGAGCTCAAACTGCTGGAAAATAAAAAATATACCAGGATGGAACATTACAAATGTTTTTGGCAAAGCTATGTGGAAAAAAAGATCCTGATTCTAGAAGGATCAGAAATCAATCTGGGTCTCTTAGCAACCAACATCTTAAGAAATGAAGTGGGCAGTAGACAGAGAGAAATATTTGGGAAGTATTGATTAGAGAGGGGAAATGGGAAGAACCTGGCTGCTCCAGGGTAAACTCTTCTTTGAAAGACTATTTAGCGCTTGGAAGAGAAGGGGGCACCAAAATGGATGGGATATTTGCCCAAAGAGTTCGTTAAAAACAGATACATTAGATACAGAAGGTGTATTGAGTGTGGCAATCCAATCTAGTTGCTCCAGACCATCTTCCAAGAGGATTGCTGAATGATTGAGCCTAAATTGGATTACTTCACTGACCACTCTTCCACATCGATGCTTGCACCATAATGACTGCAGGGAACCTGTCCCTACACATCAAGACGAAGGGGGAATCATGAAACCGCAGGAGATTCAGCTGCTGCCTCATCTCCCTCTTCAGAATCCCAAACTTCTGACTGTAAGTAGTTAGCAAACAGGGCCTTGGCACGGTGAAGGATCTTGTTAAGGTTGTGCCGGCGTACCAAGCGATCAAAATGCATGGCTAGCTCATTGTAGTCCATGTTGTTTTTGATTATATGGTCTCGATGCTCCAAAAGAATGGCAAGACATAAGAAGAGTACAAAGGGGTTGCCTTTGCCAAATTCTTGCGGAGGAGGGAGGCTGACTAGGGTAGGAGGAGTAGAAGAAGAAGTAGGTCCATGGGAGTTAGAAGAAGGGGTATTAACTACCGAGTCTCCCTTCTCTTCCTCTGATTGACTTTCTTCATTGCCATTAGTTGAGGAGGAGACAGAATCTTGAGAGGGTGGTGTCAAGGCCCGAAGAGATGGAGCAGAGAAGGATTTAGCCATATTAGCTGTCTGAATCAATGGATCCTGCTCACTGGTGCAATCTTCCTTCTCATCCTCTGAGTGCTGAGATCTGAGTGATGGGTCATCTTCCAAATTGTCTTCATTATGAGTAATGTAATACTTGAATTCCCCAAAACTAGATTGCTTTACTAATACCTTCTCTTCAGCAACTGCCCCCTGGCACGGCCGATCCCCAGCTGCCTCAAAACTACAAGCTGGGCGTAGCATGTGTCTCCTTCGGATAGACTGGCTGCTGTCTCCGGGCCTGGCTGGAGGGCCCACTAATTCCACTTCCTTCTCTGGAGGATCAGGAGGAAAGGAACTCCATGTGATCTCCAGCATGCGCAAGGCATCCTCAAATGCAAACTCCCGTTTCAGCTCCAACAGCAGCCAACGATAGCAAAAGAAGAGGTCATCAGCACCCCGAGACAGGAGGTAGGAGTAGAAATCTGGATCTGAATGGCGGAGGAGAAGCTTGAGATGGGTAAATTTAACGGACATGACTTCACCATCTACCTGGAAGTTACCTTCCAGGCGTTTCATGATGCCACAGAAACAGATGAAGGCATGTGCTTCACTGTCCATTACAGCCAGGATGGGAGAAGCAATGTCACTCATACCCTGACAGTAGGATATCTGTGGGTGGGTCACAGCATAGGTGGTCAGCAGATCATGCAGGGCTGTCAGGTGAGGATTATCATCTGAACCAGCATAGTAGGGATGAGTGCGATCTGTTCGCAGAACATCCTTCAGCACATTACTACGGATGAAATCCAGGTCTTCAGGGTTGGTCCGTGCTTCCCATTCCCCCTTCAGTTGCTCATACTCACGTGTCTTCTGCTTCATGTAATCCATACGCTCCTGTCCAGTCAAGCCATCAGGATAGACATTTAGCAAATATCTCCATACAACCTGCAGAGATAGGGTGGATTCAGTTTTAAAAGAAACTTTCTTCATCAATAGTGACTAGCTGATGGATCAGCTACAGCAGGGGTGGGCAACCATGGCCCTTTTATGACTTGTGGACTTCAACTCCCAGAATTCCTGAGCCAGCCATGTTAGCTCAGGAATTCTGAGAATTGAAGTCCACAAGTCATAAAAGGACCATAGTTGCCCACCTCTGAGCTACAGGAATAAATCTTTCCCCTATAACAAGGGGCGGACAACTACTATCAGCCCAAATGCCTGTTCTCACCTTGCGCAAGGAAGGCTCAACTCCACCATGGAAGATTCGGAGGCGCAGTTCTGCTGGTCTTGTCAACTGGCCTTCATGATTCAAATACGTATGGAATTCTGAGTCACTCAAAGGAGGTTTGAAAGGTTTGACATCTTCCCCATAGGACCAGCTGAGTGCCTGCTGGACTTTTGACAATGTCCGTCCCACCTGACAAAAAGCAAAAAAGAAAGCTAAGGACAACAACAACAGTAAATGACTTAAAACTGGAAGGAAAAAAACCCAAACCACACCTCACAAATAGTTCCGTATTTTACCATGCAAGATTTTAAGTTAACTACTCCTTAAAAATTGGAAGGTTGGGGGAGAGTAATTTGTGTCAGGTACAAGAAACCAGAAGCCACACAATGAGCTGATCAGAGTAATATATTTGTTGCTCATCTCTAGACAGGAATCTTGGCAGACTAAAGCACAAACTGCATAATTACTAGATAAATACTGCAACATATTAGAATAAAGCTCATTCTGATGGTTTCAGAATCAATTCTGAAAGACCCTCTGGAAAAAATAACTCCTTTACAATTTTCCAGAAGGCCACAACAGTGGGATCCATCCTCATTTTGGAGTATAAGCTGTTCCATAAGACAAAGAGTGCTACAAAGAATGCTGTTGTCAGGCCTTCTTGCACTGCATCTCCTATTAAATGGGGACCCTGGGGCAGCCTTACTCTGATCACGTGAAGTGTTAAAACCATTTTATAATGCCTTGGTAAGGCCACACTTGGAATACTGTTCGGTTTTGGTCACCACAATGTAAAAAAGATGTTGAGACTCTCGAAAGAGTGCAGAGAAGAGCAACAAAGATGATTAGGGGGCTGGAGGCTAAAAATACAAAGAACGGTTGCAGGAACTGGGTGTGTCTAGTCTTGTAAAAAGAAGGACTAGAGGAGACATAATAGCAGTGTTTCAATATCACAGGGGCTGCCACAAAAAAGAGGGAGTCAAGCTATTCTCCAAAGTACCTGAAGGCAGGACAAGAAGCAATGGGTGAAAACTAATCAAGGAGAGAAACAACCTAGAACTAAGGAGAAATTTCCTGACATTTAGAACAATCAATCAGTGAAACAACTTGCCTCCAGAAGTTGTGAATGCTTCAACACTGTAAATTTTTAAAGCGATGTTGGATAACCATTTGTCTGAAGTGGTGTAGGGTTTGCTTCCTAAGCAGGGGGTTGGACTAGAAGACCTCCAAGGTTCCTTCCAACTCTGTTATTCTAAATTCTAAATGATTGTTCAGGACAGGTTGGTAGATTTTACCAGAGAAAGGCAATCTTTTAGATATTCAGACCCCAAGCCATTAAGATCTTTAAAGAAAACAACCAGCATCTTGTGCATATAAACACTGTGCTTTCACAAAAGTATAATATAGCAATATTGAAACTGACTCATAAGAATGCAGGCCACTGCATTTGCCTTATTTGGTAGTACAGTGGACTAAAACACTGTTATTAACATCTGCTGCTTGCAAGTACTGCAAGTTCAAATCTCACCAGGC
>JANHZT010003709.1:455-13459 GCA_032468215.1 Stegonotus admiraltiensis | reverse complement strand
TTTTCTTGTGCTAATCAAGCTATGCTGAAAACGAAAATGAAAGTAAAGCAGGCTGTTTGCTGCAACGAGGCAAAATTAGGCAGAGGCAGAAGGAGATTTCTTTTTCTTCTTTTTCCTCACCAAAAAAGGTAGGTGTGCCTTATACTCCGAAAAATATGGTATATAACGCTTCATAGTGCTTTTATAGTCCTCTCTAAGCGGTTTAGAGTCAGCCTCTGGCCGACAACAATCTGAGTCCTCATTTTACCGACCAGGGAAGGATGGAAGGCTGAGTCAACTTTGAGCCGGTCAGGATTGAACTGCTGGCAGTTGGCAGAGTTAGCCTGCAATACTGCGTTCTGACCACTGCGCCACCACATAAGTAAGGGAAGGAGAGGGAGGGAGGGAGGGAGGGAAGGAAGGAAGGAAGGTCTAGCAATAGTACTTAGACATATATCACTTCACAGTGCTTTTACATCCCTCTCTAAGCAGTTTACAGAGTCAGCCTCTTGCCCCCAACAATCTGGGTCCTCGTTTTACCTACCTTGAAAGGACGGAAGGTTGAGTCGACCTTGAGCCGGTCAGGATCGAACTGCTGGCAGTCATCAGAGTTAGCCTTGCAATACTGCATTCTGACCACTGTGCCACAACACTCCTTGTTGTGTTGTCTTCCTTTTGAGCTGGTTCTTCAGTCTTGCCTTCAGCCTAGGTTCTCCTGGGTGTGATCAACCCAGAGCTGCCCCCCTTCCTTCCTTCCTTCCTTCCTTCCTTCCTTCCTTCCTTCCTTCCTTCCTTCCTTCCTTCCACCACCCGACCACCACCTGGGCAATAGCCGCTTGGGTCCATGTTCTGGTCACCTCTGGCAGCTTTCATCATTGGAGGCTTTGCCTTCAGCCCAGGGATGCTTCTTCTCACCCAGCCCATCAGAGAGTGGAGAGTGCAGGATGGGATAAAGGAGAGAGGAAGAGGAGGAGGAGGAGGAGGAACCAGCATCTGGGTCGCACCTTCCCTAAGTGTTGCTGTAAATTGGGTCTCCCCATTTCGGTGTTTTATTTTAGAAAGATGTTGGGTCTCTGCTCAGGGAGGCCTCGGCCTGAGACATCTTTCAGTGACATTTTGTGGCTTGGTGACTGTGTGTGTTTCCTTGTCTTCTTTGGCCCCTGGGTATTGCCAGCCATCTGTGATGAAATTATCCATGTGTCCCCCCACTCCCCATTTCATTCTGTGACCTCTTAAGAATGGTTGTAGCCATTCTTCTTCTCCGACTTCAGTGGCTGTGATGGATGCATAGACTTTTTTCTCTTTGTGCTTTCTTTTTTTTTTCCTTCTTCCTGTGGCTGCCTTACAAACAGGAGGTGGATATGCTAAAGAGTACCTGTTGCCATAGTAAGTACCACGGACTTCCCTCCTGCTCACCCTGCCTTGTTTTCTCTGCTTTGCTTCCTTTGTTATGATCTTATTTTACTTTATTATTGTTATTTTGTTTGCCTTCCCCCCGCCCTTCCGATGTCTTCCTCATGGTGTGGATTTGACCCGTCAGGCGCTTCGCATACTTTTTTTTGTTTTTGAGTTTGCTTAATTCTTTCATTCGCTTGGCCAGCTTCAGCGGATCGGAGGCGCATCTAATTTGGAGCCCAGATTAGATGTGTGTAGCCGTGGTTGGGTCTTGGCGCTGTAACCCACTTTCCCCAGAGGGAAGGAAGACATTGGCTAGGGAGGTGATGCTTCTTACAACATAACAATATTGTCTGAACCTTCGAACCTCCCCTTAGGAGAGAAATGCCAACATGCTAAACAGGCACATTGTGTTCATCACAATGCTTCTATTTTGCCAAGTGGCCCATCTCCTGTGCCCAGAAGGATAGGTCAACCTTCCTTCTGGGCATCAGGTCCATCGCAAATGATGCTTCAAGTAAAGAAACCAGTTAATTGCATTTCTCTGGTCCTCAACCTATGACCGTCGTAACTTTTGAGTACTATCTGTATGTGTACGGTGGCAAAACTCGTAATTTTTCTAAAGCGGAAACATGCCATCCCTTTAAATCTATCGGGATGGCTACATATTTCATGTAAGTTATCAGGAATGCATATTAGCATCGCTCAATTTATTAGGTCCCAGTTTTTCTTCTTAAGGCTCTCTGCTTAGAAAGAGAACATCCCTTCAGGTATAATCTAATAAACCAGATGATGGTTTATGAAGTAATTTTTTGATGTTCTCTATAGCCTTGCCACCAGGCATTTTATATCTTAATTATAAAAGTGACTGTTTTTCTGTCCGGAGCATTAAAAAAAACGGAAAGCAGGAAAGGAAAGTTAAAAAGAGGACTTGTGAAGTACTTCCAGCAAAGCTAATTGAGCTTTTAATTTGCCAAATGGCTTTTATCCTTTCACTCTGCTTTTAAATTACCTAACAAAATTGGTTTTTTTTTAAACTTCTAACAGTGTTCGGTTTGCTGAGTTTGAGGTCATTATGACCCCTGTGCTAACAAATTCTAAACTTGAAACGAAAATACACAATGCGCAGAATTGTTTGAATACAAATAATAATTAAAAAAAAGGTAAAGGAGGGAACACAGTAGGACATCCTGCAGAATGGTAAAAAAATTCAGTGAAGATTCTAAGACCCCCAACTTCTGCTTAGAAAACATAAAGAATGATCTGGCTAGATCTTCCCATCTCCTGATTCACTCATGTTTTAAATGCCATATACTTAAAAATGAGTGTAACCTGGAATCTTTCCAGAATCCGCTACATCTTTCTTTTCTTTTTTCTTTTTTTCTGAACACGCCCTTTTAGAATCACAAGATGGCCTTTTTCCTGGCAGGAGAACCAGGAAATGTCTTTTAACAGAGTGAACAGTATAAACATTCTGAGTTCTGTTGGTTTGATCCAATGGAACAAGGTCACGAGCTGCTCTGTTGCTCTTCCTTGCAACTGCTTAGGTGTCTGGCTGCGGGGTGCCCCAACCCTTCATTTTTTTCTCCCTTCATCTAAGCAGAACAGCCAAAGGTTCCCTGCAGAGTTGGATGTTCTCTTCCTCCTTTGCACATTAAGAGCTGGCTCCAAGGGCCAGCCCAAAGGATGCTTCTCCCCCTCCCCTGCCTGGGGGGTGGGGTGTCCTTCCTCTTCTCAGCCCCCAAAGGGCTCTGGGACCCCACACAGGTTTGGGTTTGATCCCATGCATGCAGCTTTGCATTATTAGCCTTCCAGATACCAAAATTAGTTGACGTTTGCTTGGCTGGCCAACAAACTGCCTGTTGGAGTCCCTGCATTCCTTTATAACACGGGTGGGCAACTGTGACCCCTTTAGGACCCGCGAACTTCCAACTCCCTGAGTTCTTTGGGAATTCTAACTCTGGAACTCCCAGAGTTCCCATGGCTGGCTCAGGAATTCTGGGAGTTGAAGTCCACAGGTGCTAAAGGGGCAATTGTTGCCCATTCTGGTTTATAAGAATGGAAGGCGAGAGAGAGAGGGGGAGAGAGAGAGAGAGAGAGATGTGCACACCTGTCTGAGAAAGGCCTACCTGTTTCAACTACCATTGCTGATTCAGGGGGAGGAAGGGAGGGTTTTCATAAGCCCCCCGAAAGAACTAAACCATGCCCACAACTTTGCCATTCCCTAATCCACCAAAAACCGGGGATGGCAGTTGGTGACTGTCCAGGATTGTTCTGGACGTTTGGAAAAAGTCCTCGTGTTCCCCAAGAGAAATTGAGGTTGAGAGCACCTGCAGCAGCCTCCCAGGCCTTGTATCCAGGAACTCTTCCCTCAGACCTGGAAGCAGCTCTGGGTGAGGCTGAAGGCTGACGTCAGCCTATGCTTGTAAACCCCACAGTCTGGGGACTCCCTTAGGCAGAGGTCCCTGAATTTATTTATTTATTTTTTGCTCTGTCAGTGATGCAAGTATTTCTACCCATTTCCCCCAAAATAAGGCCTATCCTGAAAATAACCTCTAGCATTTTTACATGTGTGCCTAATATAAGCCCTACCCCAAAATAAGCCCTACTTAACAGTCTGCGCAGCCACCCGCCCGGCCATTCAATCTGGTTGCTCGCAGTGTCGCAGCCACAAGGCAGGGTGGTTGTGGAGCTGCCCTACATGCCCCGCGCTGGCTTACCTCAGGGCCCCCCACAGCCAGGCCATCCATGCCCCAACGCCTGCCTCGTGGCGGCAGCACCAGCAACCATTGTGGCCCATGTGGCCACTGGCCTACTTCTCCTTGTTTGCAGCCGCAATGGAGCAGGTGGCTTAGTGGTGTGCTGATGCCGCAGCTGTGAGGCAGGTGCCAAGGCATGGGTGGCCTGCCTATGGGGGTCCTGTGGTAAGCTGGTGGGCATGTGGGGCAGGTCCACCCCACCTTGCCTTGTTACCATGGCACTGGTTCATTACTCAGCCTCCTGCTCCATTGCGGCTACAAGCAAGCAGAAGTGGTGGGCGGGGGGCCACACGGGGTCCTGCTGAATGGGGTTGTTGGAGCTGCTGCCATGAGGCAAGGCAGCTGTCTGAGCATGGGTGGTCTGGCTGCGGGGGCCCTGAGGTAAGCCAGCTCCACCCTCCCCTGCGAGCAAGCAGAAGAAGTGGGCCTCCTGTACATGGGGGAAAAAAAATAAGACACCCCCCCCCAAAAAAAAAAAGTCCTAGTGATTATTTTGGGGCCAAAAAGAAAATAAGACCTGGTCTTATTTTCAGGGAAACACGGATAGTTCTTCGGGCTGTAGAGCGTCAAGCTTAGGAGCCACCAGTGCCATCACCTTCCCCTTAACCATTCCACAAACACAGCTCTTCCACGGGGGGTGGGTGGATGGGGGGGAATTGGTGCCATCAACCAGGGTGGCAGAGTGCCAGGTACCCCGGAGCTGACCCCGAAACCTCCCATTACCTTGAGCATACTCTTGAGGGCAGCTGATCCCCTGGGCAAGATTCGAGGAAACCACCATGCGATTTTCCACATTTCCACCCAGAAGGCAACTGAGTTTAAGATCACCTCCCTTGTCCCTTCCCCCTGCAGCCAGGAAAGTCCCTAAAGCAAGCAGGAGCCCCCCCCCGCCCCCCAAAAATTGGGAGCATCCACCCTTTTGGGGGTCTTTGCATGTATTTTAGGCTCGCAATAGTGGAATGGGCCAACTTGCCACGGCCAACTCATTGTGGGACAATTGAACAATTCTATTTAATTACTTAAATTTAATGTTTGCCCTTCACATTTCATTATGTCCCTCCTTTTTGCATCTTTTCTTTAATTGTTCCACTCCACTATTAATATAACTCTTGTCCCCGCAGTGAGTTGGCCATGGCAAATTGTCATCAGCCCCGTGATGCTGTAAACCTTGTCTTGCAAACTGAGTCCCTTTGACAGGAGACGGCTCAAGTTACATGTAAATATCCCCAGGGAGAATCTGGCCAGCTTCTCTCTCGGGCCACATAGGTGGGATGGGGCTGCCCAGGATTGCAACTCCTTCCCCTCAGAGGCTGGTTGAAGAAAGTGGGTGCAAAGAAGCCCCCTCTTCACCCATCTCTCCTGTTGCTTGCTCCCCCAGAACGGCTGCCTGTCCAGACGGGCCACGAAGGCGGCGACAGCAGCAGTGAAGCGGCCCCCTCCCAGCCAAGCCTCCCAGACCTCACCGCTCCTGACCAGCCTTCCGAAGAAGTCTTTGGGACGGAGGATGACGACCCTGACCTTGCCATCCCCCAGAAGGAGGGTCCTCCTGAGAGCCCCCAGCCCTGCCCCTCCTCGAGTGGAGAGCCTCCCCCTTCTCCCCTGGCCGAGGAGGGGGCAGCGGCCGAAGCCGGCAGCGAGGAGTCTCCGGGGAAATCTCCCTCCAAAAAGAAGAAGAAGTTCCGCACCCCATCCTTCCTCAAGAAGAGCAAGAAGAAGAGCGACCCCTGAAGACCCACCCCACCCCACCCCAAAGGGAGGGCCCTGGTCTTTACGCATCTTCCCTTTATTAATCCCTGGAATATTATCAGATTCTTCCCTGTGCTTTTTGTTTGGTCTTTTTCTTGTTAAAAAAAAAAAAGACAACACTATAGCTTGACTGTTTTTTGAGTTTATAACTGGAATTTAGCAAGCAGAAGATGCTCATTCTGTGTGTGCAAAAAAAGCAGTCGAGCTGGGGAGCATCCCGAGCATGTGAAGGAGGAGAGGCTTTCCCTGGTGGGAGCCCCTCTGTTAAACGTTGAAGTTCCTCCCCCTCCCTCCCCTCCTCCGGCTTCTGATGTGAAGGCAACGCGCTCTGCTCACTCCCACGTCCGCTCTTGTGCAGGTGGCTTTGCGGCCGGCCGGCCAGCGGAGCAGAGCCCATTTCTGTGCAGGGGAAGGGGGGGCCCTCATGACCGCTTCCTCCACCTTGCCCCTGAGGCTTTACGGCCGCGCTCTGCCTTGCTTGGTGTCGTAACATCGCTGAGACTGGAGCCTATTTTTGTGTCTTAAGAATGAAGTAACTTTGTGGCATTTTCTTGCTCATCCCCCCTTGCCTGTTTTCTATTCAGTTTAATAATAGCCTTTTCCACAGAATAATCTGCTATTTTACTAATTTGTTTTCTAGCAAAGCATTGTACTCAAGTCACTTATACCGATGAAAGATAAGTTCACGTCCTTGGAAAATAAAATGTATTCCTAGCAGGCACAGACTGGCTCCCTTCATTTATGCGGGTCCCATCTCCTCCAAGATTGCGCCAGGGATGGATGTGGGTGCCAATCCCAGCACCAGGCGCTCACCCAAATCCCAGTTTCAGAAATCAAGCGAGAGAACGAAGCCCCTTCTGAAATTCATAAATGTCCCCAATCCTTTTTTTCTCTTTGACATAATGGAGGGACAGGACCAGAATGCTCCACCTTGTTCCAAGCCAACCTTGAATGACTCTTAAAAAGCTCAATACCAACCCATCGGATGACTGGTGGAGACCATATATTCTATTCTGTAACCATGCTTAAAAAGGAAGCGCCACTGAAAACTTACTTTTGTTTTATTGTATGGAAAAAGAAAATGGAAAATATTCCTCTCAACACATCTTCTTACGCAGTGTAGAAAATACTACATTGACATTTTGGCAACACAAAAAAAAGGAAGGATAATTAGACATATACCCATCATTTTAAAATTCAAAATATCTCAGAAGTCCATCAAAAGGGACTTGGCTATGGTAAGACACTTAGTGAAATACACAAACTCGGGGCCAAGGTAGAACTTGACAGAAGTGCCTCCAGAGGATGAATCTGGTGTGGTCTCTTCCTCTAATCCATGCCTCTTTTGGGAACCGAAAACCCCCCCAAAACCTTTTGTCACCTACGCATGGCGTTGGACCATCAATTTTGCAACCCCAACTTGCAGAAATGTAGGATGAGGACTGGATTCTAGGACATTCTAGGATTTTTCTACTTTATCTAATTACTATCCTTTCTCAGAATCCATGTAGGAATGGGCTTTTGCTGGTTTGTGTACTCAGGAAGCAAAAAAAGGGGTGGGGGAACAGTGGTGAAATCCTCTGAAGTCTGCTACCGGTTCTGTGAGTGCTACCGAGTGTGCACTTTGTGCACATGCACGCCTGAGGTGCGCCTGCACTAAAAGAACATTTTAAAGCCTTCCCAATCTGTAAAGGTAAGTAGAACAGCAAGGGGGGTGGATCTGCTGTGCCACGTGATTTAGATCAGCTAGAAAGCAGGAAATCCGACGATTCTTGCTAATTTAAATCGTGCGTCACAGATGATCGTTGCTGATTGTTGGAAATACCGGTTTGCCTGAACTGGTAGCAATTTTTTTACTACCAGTTCAGGAGAACCAGCTCGAATCGGTAGTATTTCACCCCTGGGGGGGAATGAAGATATAATTAAAAGAACAAGGTCTTGAAGAGGGAAGAGGCACAAGCATACGAGGAAAAGAGGGAAGAGGCACAAGAACGCTGAAGAAAAGAGGGAACAGGCAAAATGACACTGAAGAAAAAGGAACAGGCACAAGGATGCTGAAGGAAAGAGGCACAAGGACACAAAAGAGGGAACAGGCACAAGGACACTGAAGAAAAGGGAACAGGCACAAGGATGTTGAAGAAAAGAGGCACAAGGACACGAAAGGAACAGGCACAAGGACGCTGAAGAAAAGAGGGAACAGGCACAAGGGCGCTGAAGAAAAGAGGAAAGGCACAAGGACACTGAAGAAAAGGGAACAGGCACAAGGATGCTGAAGAAAAGAGGCACAAGGACACAAGAAAAAAGGGAACAGGCACAACAGGGACACGAAGAAAGAGCACCAATCTAAGTGAAGGCAAATGGGGAGAGCCTTATGGGACACAGGCAGTAACGACGTTCACCTCAAACTTAGAGATGCCAAATCTAAGATTAGGTCACCAAAGATGATATCGTTTGGGTCTCACAGCCTCATAGCAAAGACCTTGTGGGCCAATCTGTGTGAACATCCTGCTTTGAACGAGAAAATTCCCAGGCGTTTCCAGCTGGAAGGAAGTGGACTTGGCTTGTTGGGGGCTTTGTTCATCATGGATTGAGCAAGTTGGTATCTTCACCATCCTATTTGTAGGAAGGCAGCTTTATCCTAAGGCCCTTTTTCCATGGATCATTGCTCAGAACCTGGTGCGTGCACACAGACACACAGACACACGCACGGAAAGACCCAGACTGGAAAGCAGAAGGACCTCTGCTCAAATACAGGCAAAGACGGTGGAAGGCTGCTGTGAAAAATACACTGACACTAGTTCTTCCAGGATCAACTCGATTTGTTGAATTCAAGTTGAATTCTTGAGTTTCTGGGGAGAAACCGCCATCCGAGTAGTTTACTCCTGTTTGCTTTGCTTCGGCATGCACCAAAGCAGGACGAAGGGCAGCAAGAACAAAGAGGCACAAATGGTGAAGCAAACTTCCGCTCCGGCCAGCCAGTACACTGCAATCCAAAAGCCAATTTTAAGGACATTTGAGCAAATTTCCCCAGGAGGAGACCCAGTGTACCACCGCTACCACCCCGCAACGAATTCCCAATCAGGAGTGTGACAATGGGGAGAGCTGTGCTTCGTTTGGCCAATAACTTTGACCTCTGGAAACCACCACCAACCACCTCCTCTTTCTGAGTGACAGGGACTTCCTCCCATGCCAGTTACCTGTTGCCGATGCCACCGGCCCAAGAGCCCTCGCAAGGGCACCCAGACTTCTTAGGATGCCCATCACGGTTCCTTTTTGGCTGTCCAGCCCTGGGGGGGGAAAAGAGAAGAGCTTTAGGGTGGTTTCCTCATTAGGTTTTGCCATTTTAATAAAGGAGAATATATGCAGCTCGGGGTCGACATGAGTCCTTGGTGCTCTCTGAGCTTGCTTGTTTTCCTGCAGACGTTTCATGGCCCAAACTAGGTAATATCATCAGTGCTAGAAGGGGGTGGGATTTGCAGAAAGGAGGAGGAGTTTTTGGTGCTCTCTGAATTTGCTTCTAAAACTGCTATGAAATTGCTAATGCAATGACCAGAAACACCTTTTAAGGAAACTCTTTCACGTCAGTGCTCGAAATCTGCACACAGAACAATATTTAGATGAAGAATTAGCTGGTCTCCCAGCTTGAGCTGGTCCCCAACTTTTACGGCTTGACATCCTGGCAGGGGGACGAAGAAGGGAAGCAGCCCACTGCTTGCACAAGTTGAGGGGTGTGTGTGTGTGTGTGTGTGTGCACCGGTTTGTCACTTGTGCGGCCCGGTTCCAAACAGGCCAAGGCCCAGTAGTCTGCAGCCCAGGGATTGGGCCCACCCTGCTCTAAGTAGCCCCTTTATTGTCTTGTGCTTACTGAAGTGCCTAAATGTAAAGAGATAGATAGAGGCCACACAGGGGTGGGTTCATATCGTCATATTGTCACTGCTACCAGCTCGGAGGAACTGGGAGGAACCCACCACTGAGGCCACACCACGGACTATTTGTTCCAGCAAATGCAGGACCCGGAGCTTAGCAGCTATGCAATTCAGAGCCAGAAATGAGGCATTTGAAGGCCGTAAAATGTGACATCTGAAGGCCGTTGGCTTACCGTAGCTGGATACCACTGTAGACAAGCAAGGGACGACTACAGCTGCAGCTGCAAGCGAAGTAAACAAGGGCCATTAGACTAGAGGTGGTACAACTTTGCAAGGGACAATCTCTACCACAAGCCTGCCAGAGCAGCCCATCACCGCCCCCGGAGCACACTTAAGCATTCCTCTACTCTGCTGTCTTATTTTTCCCCAAGGTTGAAACCAGAGCAGTTGCAGTTCTACTCCCTAATTAACCTCCCTTTTTTACTAGTGCCGTACAAAGAGTTTACGAGATGACACCTTCCCTTGAAGCATGGAAGCCGCTGCGTCTTTCGTAAGGTTGCCCCAGCTACCTCTGTGGGGTGGGTGTGCACAAATGAAGCCACCCCACTACCAGTGTAAAGAGGGATGCTCTCCCACACGCAACCCTGCTTTGTGGAGCACCTTTTTCATGTGACCAGAAGGAAGGTGGGCTTCGGAATGGACCTTCCATAAAAGCAACCACCTCACCAGCAAGGGATGCCCCAAAGGTGCTTTTTCAAAAGGCAAGTGGACTTTGTTTTTCCTTGAAGACATTTCACTTCTCATCGAAGAAGCTTCTTCAGTTCTGAAGAAGACATTCAGTTCTGAAGAAGGTTCTTCGATGAGAAGCAAAATGTCTTCGAGGAAAAACAAAAGTCCAGTTGCCTTTTGAAAAAGGACTTTTGGGACAACCACAATCTGGACCCATGATGGCAAACCTATGGCACGCATGCCCAAGGTGGCACGCACAGCTATCTTTCCAGGCATGCAAACTGTTGCCCAAGTCACCTGCAGTTGTGCATGCGTGTGCACCCGTTTGGGCCTCCCGTGGGCATGCACGCAATTCAGGGGACCTAGCTGGTCTTCAGAGCTCTCCTGCGCATGCATGCGAGTTTGCGCATGCACATGAGAGTATATGTGCGCAGCGTGAGAATGCGTAGATGCGTTCACGTGTCTATCATGCAGCACACAGGGCAAGAGCTGCACATTAGCATGGATAGCATGTGCACACACGAAGTGCGTACCTTTTCAGCACTCGGTGACTAAAAGGTTTGCCACCACTGCCGTAGACACTAGCAAGGGGCCATTTTCTGATAATGTAATTTTCTTCCTTTTTTCTTTTTATTTTTGGTCCTCCTTTAATAAATAAATACTATTGACAGCTCTGATCAAATGTCGTGCTTAACAAAACAGGCCTTCCTAGGATTACCAATTCCTGAAATAATCCCAATAATCTCCTGGTATTCACAATGGATAGGTGTTGTGGCCCGCCAGCGGCCTGCACGGATTGTGGCAGATCCCGATGAGGAGGCTGGTATGGTGTCACGCTAGCAGCCTGTGCAGCCAGCGCTTGAGTCGGACAGCGAGGGGGCTGAAGAGGATGTGGTGCCAGAGGCAGAGACTCAGCCAGGGCCTTCAGAACCTCCAGAGGCTCCTTCAAGTGAAGAGAGTGAAGTGGAGGAGCCTCTCCTCAATGCTCGAGCACGCAGGGCTGCCAAAAGGCAGGAGTGGCTACTCAGGATGAGGTCTCCTTGAGAGTAGGGCTTGGAGCTAATTGGGACACTCCCTTAGCCTATTTAAGTTCGCACACAGATAGCAAATATTGCTGGAAACAATGTGTGGTCCTATGCAGAGCATTTTGAGAGTGAGTTTCTTGTTACATCTTGGTTTCTGGGCTAGTTGCCAACCCTTGTTGGACTTTGTTTATTCTCTAATTCATAGCAGGCTGATAAGGACATTTGCACTGAAAGCCTGCATTTTGAAAGGGGTCTGTTTTTGGAGCTTTGTGTGTGCCACACTCCTTGGGATCCGGAGCTGGGGCAGAACAGAAGGCTCCACACCCATTTGCACCACTCAAGTGACCCTGAGGACACAGACAAACCTCCAAGCGGCCTCAAGGTCTCTCTAAAAACGATGCAAATGACCAGCTGTCTGCAAGGAGTATAAATCCTTCCATTCGCCGCCAACCACTCAGAGCCAAAGAAGCATCTTAGATGGGAAGCGAAATGTCTTCAAAGAAAAACCAGAAAGTCCAGTTGCCTCTTGAAAAAAAGCACTTTTGGGGGGGATAAGTCCCCTCTATATTTTGTACGCAATGAAATGGTCATCCCTTTCATTGTCTTGAAATCATAACTCGAAGAAATCTATGAGTTCAGCATAGCACGTTTTTCCTGATTTTCACTGGCGGCTGACAAGATTTGTGCAAGAAACTTACCGAAAGAGTAAAACAACAGTCCTGCACCGAGGATGATAATATTAGTGCTCCAGCCGATTAAAAGGAAGCCAGGAGCTGACAACATGATTGCCTGTCCAGGAAAAATTAAAATAAGGAGTCAGAAATCTCTTTATTGGTCATGCTATTCTTGCCACAGTCGTTAAGTGAATCACCCCAGTTGCTAAGTTAGTAGTACCTGGTGGTGGGCCACGGACCACAGGTTGGGAACTCCTGCTCTAAGACCCCCCAACTTAGATATAGGTGTTCTCCACGTACAAAAACTCACTTAGTGACCATTCAAAAGTTATAGGACCACCGAAGAAAGTGGCTGATGACCATTTTTCAGAATTACAACCTTCGGTCACGTGATCTAAATTGAAACGTTTGACAACTGGCTCATATTTACGATGGTTGGAGCATCCCGGAGTCACGTGATCCCCTTTTGCGACCTTCCCATAAGCCAAGTCCATGGGAAAACCAGATTCACTGAACAACGCGGGTTACTAACTTAACAACGGTGGCAAGAAAGGTCGTAAAACAGGGCAAAATTCACTTAGCAACTGTCTCGCTTAGCAACAGAAATTTCGGGCTCCATTGTGGCTGTAAGTCAAGGACTGCCTGTACAAATCTTTTCAATTAACAAACTCGTTCACCAATGGATGGTTTTGTCCAGTGGTGAAATGTAAAATTTGTTACTATCGGTTCTGTGGGTGTGGCTTGATGTGTGTGTGGGTAATATGACTGAGTGGGCGTGGCCAACTTTTTTTTTTTTTTACTTTTAAAACCATTTTTTCTACAACCTCTTCA
>JANHZT010003708.1:92765-104968 GCA_032468215.1 Stegonotus admiraltiensis | reverse complement strand
GTTTCAAAGCAATTGGTGAAGAACTTTCGGAGATTTAAGATTTTGAACAAACGAACATTTACATTTTTATTTATATAATGTTGCCAAGGTCATACAACAATATACAATATACAACATCTACTAGGCACAGAGTAAAAATGAGTTTGACAATTAAGCATACAGACTATTCCTATGAAAATATGATAATTGAGATTTTAAAAGTAAACAAATATTTTGCCGTGTCTTTTAAACTAGAGAAATATACTGTATATATTACCTTTCTTTTGATTGGATAACTTACTATTAATAGCTGCTGATTTCACTCTAAATGAAATTCTTAGCTTTTACTTGGCTATCAATTTCAGACGTTCTAGTATGCTAAAAATCATCAATCAACTTTACCCTGAAGTTACAGTAAGTCTGTAAGTTTTCAAATGCTTTGTAGAGTATCAAGGATTGGAATTTACTACAAAACAGTTAGGTTTAGAAACTACAGTACTCTCTAGAAATATTCTTGGTATTCTGTTATCATGCAATCTTTTCAATCTTTCCCATGACTTTTGATCTTCAAATGCTCTTGCTTGATCCCTCTCCTATCAACAATGTTCTCAGCTGACAAAGATGACAAGAGTCCTTTTTGTACTCACAGTTACTTGACCAACAATTTAGGTGTCTTTTATCACCTTTATGACACCAGGAAGATGCTGGGTCCCAAATTAAATGAGATAAACTATGTCATTCTTACTCTGCTTAGGTAACTAAAGTGAAAGTCTTTCAGTGGAAGCTTATTGTTTATGTTATGTATGGAGAAAGTGTTTCTCAAACTTTCTAAGTCTCTAGGTCATAGAAATATACGTTGTGAAAAACTGAGAATTGCAGGGTCAGCCCAAGACCTGCAAGACTGCTTGATGAAATGTAAGCAACCACATTCCCATGATCAAGGTGCATAGTATTCCTAAAATATACAGTGTTGGGTCTAAATAAAAATTCAACTTCAGAACACCAGCAGAGGAAACAACAGCTGCACTGATTGGCTCATCTTTACAGAGGACTATAAGTCACATAACCCTGTCTGAGGTAGAATCAAACAAATATTTTTTATAAACCACATATATCCCAGCCTTCCTAATCTAATGCTTTTTAGCTATCATAACTTCTCTGATGAATATTACATTGAAGTAAACTGAGCTACCTCTGGGTTTGGGCATATTTTGATTCTTTCCTATTTTATTTTATCTCTTGATACATTTATACCTGCAAAATCACTTGTGCAAATTGGTATAATCTGTTTTGCCTTAAAATGTCCCCCTCATTTTAATTTAATTTAATTTTCAATATGTACATACAGGATTTAAAGGATATTAATATAGCAATAGCACGTAGACATATATACTGCTTTACAGCCCTCTCTAAGCAGTTTACAATGTCAGCATATTGCCCCCAACAATCTGGGTCCTCATTTTACTGACCTTGGAAGGATAGAATGCTGAGTCACCTTGAGCTGGTGAAACTTGAACTGCCAAATTGCTGGTAGCTGGCAATCAGCAGTAGTAGTCTGCAGTACTGCATTCTAACCACTGTGCCACCACGGCTAATATGCTCTAGACCAGGGTTCCCAGATTATAGGGCATACCCCCTTGGAAGGGCATGAAGAAATTCAAGGGTAAGGAAAGATGGGAATACTTTTAGCAAATATCTTCATGTGTGATTGTAAAGGTATTTTCAAAATCTGAATGGGATTCACATTCTGGCCACCTGTACATTCCCTAGATACCAGAGATAAATTTAGCCTATTTGTGTCATTTAGTAAAAATACTAAAAAGCCTCTGCTTTTCACAAGTTGAAAGATAAGCTGGGTTCTGAAGAGAAAACCATATAATTGCCAAGTTTTCTGTAACCCTATCCCATTCCTTTTCAATAAATCTTATTAAAGGAAACGCTAGGAAAATCATGTTTTCAATTGACATTAGCGGCCAAGGCTTTAACACTAACTTTTAAATGAAGTACTGTATAAGATGCTCCGGACTATAAGACGCACCTAGCTTTTGGGGAGGAAAACAAGAAAAAAAACCTGCCTCTGCCTCCCAGCAATTTGCCTCCTTGCAGCAAACAGCAAAAAGCCTGGTCAGCTTCAGCACAGCCTGATTTAGCACGAGCAGCTGATTGGCTGTTGGGTCTGCCTCCCGGAATACCGCCTATCAGCTGTTCCAGGCTGCGGGGATCACCATCTTTGCCGCCTATCGCCACTGCCACCTTTCACCGCCTCAGTGCGTCCCATTTTTGGCCTGTTCCAAGTGGCAGGGATAGGTGGTGGTGGCAGGAATGGGCCAAAAATGGGGTCCACAGAGGAAGTGATAGGCGGCAGCAACGATAGGTGGTGACAATCCCCACAGCCTGGAACAGCTGGAGGGCAGTATTCTGGGAAGCAGATCCAACCACCAATCAGCTTCTCATGGTAAATCAGGCTGTTCTGAAGCTGACGAGGCTATTTGCTGCAAGGAGGCAAACTGCTAGGAGGCAGAGGCCAAAGGGTGGGAGCCAGTGGGTAGGCGGGGCTTCAGCAACATTCGCTGTATAAGATGTACAGACATTTCCACCCACTTTTCTTGGGGGGGGGAGTGCATCTTATATACCAAAAAATACGGTACTTAACAGACAGAGAAGTTTGGGTGAATCTCAAGGGCGAGTAGCTGGTAGGAAGAGTGCTAGAAAGACAGGAGGGTAGAGGCACGATGTATAGTTTTACCTGCGCACAAATTGTAGATGGATTTAAAAAGCATTTGGGTGGGGGAATGGGAGAATCTCTGAGATCATCAAGCAAAAAGCAGTACTTAAATCAATTTCAATTCTCCCTTCATGAACACACTAACTATCAAGAGTTTCAGTTAAGTATATGTTGTGGGCAACTGGTAACCCTGATTCACAAACATCTGCATACATGGGTACATAAGACAGGTCTATTAATTCATTTAGAAGTCTAACTATAAATTGTCTCCATCAATTAAAAAATAATCAACTACAATATGGGGTGCACACAAACTAGTGTATGGACTAGATGTTGAAAACAATAATGCCTATCATTAGGGGAAGAAATTCCTCTTTCCTCATGTCAGCATTTATGGGAATTGCATGTATAAGTGTAGGTTGACATCAGTATTAATTACATCAGCTTTTCTAAAACAGAGATAATGAAAGAAAAAGAAAGGAGAGCTAGCAGTCAAAGACAAAAGTGAGCCACTTCCAAAAGTTTTCCCCATTAGGATGTCCTAGAGCTGTTAAGGGAAAGCAGAGAGAGAGAGAAACTGTTCATTATACAAAAAGATTACTAATTCAGAGCCTGGCTGGAGCCCTGAGTGTGTGGGTTGGTCTAGAAGAGACACAATATTCAATCAATTCCAAGATGAACACTGTGATCCTATGCTGACTTAATTTTAAGTAAGCCCCTTTACAACATTCCTTTGTATACTTTTTAATAAACCCAGAGAGAAGAGCGCTAAAAGAGAAAAGCAGCATGGTTGAGGCAAGGGGGTGGGGGAGGAAAAAAGAGACATCTTTTGCTTTCCTTTTTTGGAAGGCGAGTGGAATTAAAAGATTGGTTAAAGCAGGGAAAGGAGAGGACAAGAGCAAGCAAGCTAGCAAGCAAGCAAGCCTGAAGCTGTTCCGTCCAGTTATAAAGTATTTATTTAGTAAAGAGGAGAGGAGAGAAAAGTAGAAGGGAGGAGGAATCCAAGAAACCAGTTAAAGATCCCTTCTGCCTTCTCTAAGGAAATGAACAACAGAGGACTTCAAAATATGTTTTGTTCATGGTTTGCTGAACAATTCTGAAACTGCAGCTAAGGGGCAAGCAAAGGGACAAAGCTGCTGCCACCACGTGATCCACCCAAGGTCAGCCAGCCTTTCCCAGAAGCTGACAGCTTGAAGCCACATCTCTTTATAGTGTCCTTCTAATACATGGAACAGAACCAGCACTCTCTTTTTGCTATTCTTCTTCTTCCTAATGGGAGTGCATTGCCTTCCCCTAAACATGGGCAATCTGGAACTTCCTACAGCTTCTGATGAAGCATTAAAGAAGGAATACAAGCCTTGGGCAAATCTGTTTCATTTTCAAAACATGCTGTGGAAGGTTGTCTATTCTCAAACTATTTCTGAATATAGTCACTACCCAAATAGAAAGAGTTATTATGCAATTATGATGCAGACCTTGGAAAGGAATGGTTTAATTTTAGTTCTTTGCTGTGATGTGAGGTCTGAGAGCATTAAATGAATGTTTACCACTACTAGAATAAAATATAGTCTTTCAATCCTTTCCGTAAACTGTTCTTTTCAGGTATCTTGATTAAACAAGCAACTAAATAAATGAATTTAATAAACTGCTATATTTAATTCGTTGCATCCCATATGAGCTTTAACTTGCAACTAGGCACATGCATAAAATGGGAAATGTGTTTTGTTTTGAGATCAAGATAAAAAAGCTGCACCACTCAAAATATTTTGTTAGAACTAAATTAGCCCTGTTCTGATAAAGAAAAACTGTAAATTGGCCACAAAGAAAAGAAATATTAATTTTTTTAATTAAAGGGGAAAAATGGAAGCCATTAAAAAAAACCTAACAAAAAGCAACAATGTTTTTTGATATCTTTCCTGGACTTATGTGTCTGTGTCCTTTCTCCTGGCACAGCTAAAAAACCAGAAACTGTAGGTGATGCTTAACATTTGGATAAAAAGAATTAACAACACAACAGTAAAAAAACAAAACAAAACCAACAATTGCATTTGCAACTGCCAAGCTCTATTAACCAGCAGATGTGCATTTAAATGCATTCTGATAACTCAACAAGATAAAAGATCATGCACAGACTGGATATCAATACACCTAACTAGCCAATATAACATTCTTTTCATTTTTAAATGCACTTTGAAATTCAACATTAGAAGCACATTTGATCAGGGATTGGAAAAAGTACGACAAACTGATAAGATGGCAGCAAAGAATTAGTTTCCTGGGGGCTTTTTGCTGTCATCTAGATGATTGAATTTTTGTAGCACAGATCAAGTATACTCCTACGCAAGAGCATGACAGAAAACCCACACATGTACAAGCCCAGCAAACTAAACAAAAAACAAAAAAACCCCCAATCCCTTATTTATAACTTAAAATTCAAATAGCAGTTCTAACACTGTAGCACGATAATGTTGCCCACATGCACCTTTCCCTCTTCCTATCTTCTTTTTCCTCCACTTACCAGTTTCCTTTAGCTGGTAACTTGTGCTAAGAAAACACAGCACAGAATATGCAGTTATGAGTGAGTACACAGGGCCAGTTTGTTTAATGACAGTTCAAAGTTATGCTGGCCTCAGATAAAGTGATTGACAACCTGTTTCTTCCGCTTATGACTCTTGCACCACCCCCATGGTCACGTGATTGCAATTCGAATATTTGAGAACTGGCTCACATTTACAATCCCTTGCAGCATCCTGCAGTCACATGATTGCAATTTACTCCCTTTTCCAGTCGATTTTTGGCAAATAATGCCAATTGGAAAAGCTTAACAATCACACGATTCACTTAAGAACCGTATAATTTCCTTAATGACCACAGTAAAAATAGTGGTAAATTTGGGTCCAATCATGTGATGACTCACTTTACGACTGCATTGGGGGTGGCTGGAATTCTACTCCCAATTGTGGTCGATGACTACCTGCAGTTACAAACCACTACAGATCAGAATGGGTACATTAAGCTAAAATTCTCTGAAATATATCGACCCAGAACATGAAAGCCTACACAATTCTGCACTGACCTCATGTTATGCATGCATTTGGGCTTACATGCCACTCACAATTCAGCAGGACTCCAAGACTCTACAACCTGTTCTTACATTTAAAGGTAAAGGTTCCCCTCGCACATACATGCTAGTCGTTCCCGACTCTAGGGGGTGGTGCTCATCTCCGTTTCAAAGCCGAAGAACCAACGCTGTCCAAAGACGTCTCTGTAGTCAGCATGAGTAAAAACCAAAGGCGCACGAAATGCTGTTACCTTCTCACCAAAGTGGTCCCTATTTTTCTACTTGCATTTTTTTACATGCTAGGTTGGCAGAAGCTGGGACAAGTAACGGGAGCTCACCCCGTTACGTGGCACTAGGGATTTGAACCGCTGAACTGCCGACCTTTCAATCAACAAGCTCAGCATCTTAGTCACTAAGCCACCACATCATTTAAAAAGGCTTAAATACTAAAACAGTATAATATAGTAATAACCAGTTAATTTTTTTTCTCTGAAGCTGTCCATGAGCCAAATAAAAGGAAAGCCCAGCAAGTAGCAACCAGGCTGGACTCTAGTGAATTTGGACAGCGAGATTATAATCAGTAGAGCTAGCACAGAGAGTGTTTGTGCTTTGTTTTTATGGACTGAGATGAAAACCCTGTAATTTGTTCTGATGTGTGTGCTCATCTGAGATTCTAAGACTGTAGGAAGACCAAGCACCTCCAAAATAGTTATTCATTCCTTTCCTGTTTTTATTTTATTTTCCTCTGGAACTTTCATCTAGATCTCTAACCTTGTTATATATAACAATTTAAAATGTGTAGTGAATCGGTGGTGTCAATTCTGGGAAAGCAATCTAGTTTTCCCTGCCAGGCCAAGCTAATGATGGAAAGGGGGTTATCACTTACCTCTTGCCCCAGTAAACAAGGGCATGAGGGAAGTCACCCTCTCCTAGAAGAATTAAATATTTTGAGAAATATTTAAAAAGGCAGAATATTATATTTCCTCTAAAAGATAAATAGAAATCTTAAGGGAGACAGAAACTCAGCCCCAGCTCCCTGCCCCCAGCAGATATTTGGTGCCCATTAAGAAAGACTGAGCCAGCCTATCTACAAGACAAAAGACCTTCAACTCCAGGGTGATGGGATTAAGACTTGACCCTCAAGGACAAAGCCATTAAGCCATAATAGGAATTGCCCAACACCCTTTCAGAACACAGGCCTTTTCATTACATCATCACCCTCCAAGCTTCAACCAAACCTGGGAGCTCAGACAAACATGCCCCTGTAGGAATCTGACAACAGCCAATAGAATACATGTTCTTGCACAGGAACAGGAAGCTCAAGTACAAAGCCCAAGAGAAGGTTAAAAAGCCCCCCACTCTCAACTCCCTGTGGTCAGCTACCCAGAATCACAGGTGCTTGGTGGTTCTGTTCACATTAAACCCTCTTTCCAATCAGACTCCATGTTTCCAGTGTCTTTCTCCTGGCTTGGAACTGAACCAGATGGATATTTCTTCCAACAGGTAGAAAGGATTTTTCTGGAAAAAATGTTTTCCTAAGGTTATTCAATTTTCCCCCCATATGTGTTAATATGCTATAACAGCCTTCTCTATGCACTCTCCTCGTTTCCCCTGCAACTCTGTCCACCTGTGGTTTTATTCTAGCATAGTACCAGAGCACTTCTAAATCATATCCTCATAAATTCTATGCACTTATGTATTGTAAGCAAAACAATAAGGCTATATGGAATGTGACAACTGACAAATTTTCAAATACAATTCCAATAGCTGTACATATATTTAATGCCAATGCCCATAAGCGTGATGTATTCAATATCTGAAAAAGAGACTTTTAGGCAGCTACTATTTCTATTTGATAATTTCTGCCTTAAGCTCAATTATACTTCACTTAATGTGAAAAAAAGATATTTTCCAAATAAGTTTGATTTACATTATAACAAAGGAGGATAATTTTCTTCTTCTTTAATGTCAAGAAGCTTTTCATATATTAAGCATTTGTTAAATATTTTACTAAACTAAATTTAATGTTTGGATCAGTTGAGCATTAAGTTTTTAAGATCCAGTATCTAACCTTAAAACTGGATACTTGATTTTTTTTTTAAATGTCAGTATTTTTCAAGAATTCTTTTGGCATTTAAAATTAGAACATAACCAGAATTCATCTTTCCCAGAACTGAAATGCATATGAAAAAGATAAGATTTTAATTATTAGGCAGTATCATTTGTATGGCATGAAATCACTGCTGAGTTTCAAGCCAACATTAATAGCTTTTCCCCTGAGAATTTTAGTACATAGTGTGATTATTCAAAGCTGGGTGAAAACATAATATTCCCTTGTGTATCCATTTCCAATTAAGGAAAACGGGAAAGAAAGGCAACTACTACTGTGGTTGTAATATAACATAAAGCATCACAATCAAGTGATTCACTCACTGAAGACAATATAATACATTCTTTAGCAGTAAAATACTCTAATAATTAAGCACCGAAGTGATACTGGATTATGGAAATTAACTTTGTTTTACATTGAATTCCAAAAGCATAAGAGGGAGGACTAAAGAGAGTTAGAGAATGACTCAAAGAATATGGAAAATACTACTCAATTTGAAATTCTGCAGTCTTTACACAAGGTGAATGAGAAATTGTTTCAAAAATATGTTAAAAGCATCTTTCCTCTCTACTTATAGACACAATAAGTTAGTGTTGTAAATTGGGGGGGGGGAAACAAGTTTGTAGCATATTGTTAAAGCAAAAAATAATAAACTTTTGCTTCTCAGCTGGCCACAGGGACCAACACATAGTAACTGGTGGATTTACATCTGATTTAAAGGAGTTGATAGCTATTTTGAAAAGACCAGCACAAACCCATCTACTCATTATCACCTGTTTCTTGAACAGCCATCAAAGTTATTACAACTTAATTGCCCTACATTTCTATCCTTTGTCATCTTTCCCTGTCATTTTCAGTCACCAGATTCTTAGGTAACAATTAAATGTTCAAACTTACATTTTTTTTGTACTCTTCCTATACATTTTGCCGGTTTATGCAGGGAATATGTAGCCCACTGAGTAATGAAATAATGTAGCAGGAGCTGACAAACTGTTCAGGTTCTATATATTACTACTCATTGGCACAAATAATAAAAAGTTAATGTTTTTTTTTAAAAAAATACATTTTTAAGTAAATCTAACAATCACACTGCCAGATTTTGCAAAAACCTCTGAAATGTTAATAGTTAAAATATAGAGACAAATTTATACAATTGACTGGTTTTTGTTCAGATAATTTTAGGCAAGCTTCTTTCTTTGTTCTAATACACCCTTTCAGTCATACCTTAGTGAGCAAACCCCATTTTTTCTGATCAAATATATTCTGATCATTAAGCTAAAGCTGAACAACTATGTCCATGGACAAGGAAACAAAAGCTATTTAATTCAGGAGGACTTTGCTCTTGATAAAAATGAATTGGAATAGGTCACAAGGATAGAATGTTAAGCAGATTAATAATGTACATATAACTTTCAATTTTATCCCTGAGTGAATAAAGACATCACCTGGGATGAAATTGCAAACATTGTGTAAGGGAAAGGATTGGTCCTTTCTCATATTTCCCATGGATCTCTCCCCAAATTATTATTTGTCTCTGAGTAAGAAACAGCTGCAAGGGATAATTTCTATTGCCAGAGAGAAAGAAAGGAAAAGCTTCCATGAAGTGCACTAACAGTTCTTTGGATTCTCTCTGAAGTAGTTTTTTTTCTTTTCTTTTCTTTTTTTTACTTAAGGGCAAAATTATCAAATTGATGACATTTCAATTACCAGGGCTTGACTAGGAAAATACAAGGATTTTGCCTATTTTACAAGGAAATATATTTTCTCGCAAAACTTTTATTCATTTTGTGGAGCTTTCTTAAACCATGGCCTATTTTTGAAAGCACTTAAACATTCCCAACATTCTTCCTCATTCCTGAAAGACTATTTATCAGTTGCAGTTCCACAAATGTCCAAAAATAGCTGACAACAGATAATTCTTTGCAAATTTAGAGTAGGATATCAGAGTCTTGGATTGGTCCAGTACTGTATTTATATCAATTTATAAAGAATTATTACCTTCTGAAATGCATTAAAAGATACTAAAACATTCATGTTTAAATTAAAATCCACTGGTATTACTGACTTTCAACTGTAGGAAGTTAGCACCCACCCCTTTCCTAGAAGAATGAAATATTTTAGGAAATATTAAAAAGGCAGAATATTATGTTTCCCTGGATGAGAAATGGAGAAGCATTTTTTAAAAGACGAAGCAGCTCCCACCTTCCCCCCCACTTTGTCAATGGACCATCATCTGCAACACAATAGGACCCATCTAGCCACAGAAACTCACCACATGGCACCTGGGAAGATTACATCCGCCAGCAAGGCTAGCTAAGACCCCCACCCCCTGGGAATCTGACAATCAATCAGGATACACTTCCTGGGCCCCAGGAAGTTCAAAGCCAGAGAGGGCATAAAACCCAGGGACTTGCAGCATCTCTGCCCTTTTCTGTTCAGGAACTCAAGCCATGTGATCCTGTCCACCACTGAACCGTCTTTCCAAGTAGTCTCCGTGTTTCCAGTGTCTTCCCCCACTTGGAGCTGAACCCCGAAGGATATTTCTTCTAACACAATAAAAGGTGCATTGTTTGTATTATTAAAGACTACATTCCTATGCAACTATGAAAAGGAGTCTGCTGAGTCCTAGGCAGGCTATTTCTTGGAAGAAATAGAAAGACCAAAAATATCTGCAATATTACTTCTTGAATGCTTTTCAGTGGAAGATAACAAGATAGTAAGATGTTTTGGAGTTGGACTGGGCTCCTTACTGTTCCATGGATAAATAATCTTGATCACAAATGTCCACATTTCTTTCGCAGACATTTTTAGAGATCGCTGATCTCATCCATCATCTGTTCTCCTTCCCTTCTTCAATCCTCTTGAACCTCACCAAGCATAATTCTTCATCTAGGACAGACAAACCGGTTCTTGTTACAGTCTGTGGTACTCATTCACTGTCTCTCAATCCTTACTCTGAAGGTATCCTTTCTTTTATTTGTTCTCAATGTCCAGTTTTTACACCTATTAAAACATACACCAATGGAAAATCTACTACTTTAATTATTCTGATATTTGTCATAGAAATATTCTTATAATCCAGTCTAAATCCATCACTGTTTTATTCTCTAGCTAGGATTAATCCTATAGTACACTGTTCACCTGCACCTATTCTTGAGCTTAAAAACAAATCTACCAACTTCATTTCTTGATTGTTAAGCAAGAGTTCACTAAATATGCTGTTGACTCTATCTTTGTCATCTTTGTATTAAAATTTAAACATTTTTTTCACTTTCCTTATGAGCTTCTCTAACTCTTCTACACTTTCACCTAACAAAAATATGTCCTCTATATATTGTATATCACAATGTTCTGATATCCAGTTTTAATTCTAGTTCTTATAACTTCCAACCCATTCGTTCAGCATACATTTGGTGTACAAATTAAAAATGATTTGAGGATAATATGCATCTTTTTCTCTTTCCAACTCTGAACACTCTGTTTCTTCAAATTAAATTATAGTAGCTTCTTATCTGTTGTAATAGCATTAGTATGTTTCGCATTCTGGTCATGATCTAAACAATCAAAGGCCTTTCTGTAATTAAGGAAGAAAGTCATCCTCCTTAGATTATCTTACTCTATTTTATGCTTTTAAAATCTGTTTTATATTCTCTATCATATTCCTCTGCCCTTTCTGAAGCCCACATTTATTTAATACTTCACTTTCCATACATGAATCCAATCTTCTTTCTTCCCCATCCCCGGCACCCCCAATCCATAGATCATGCTGCCTTGTCCCATATTTATTGACATAATACAGTTAGCATTTCAATTTCTTCTTTTTCTGCAGCTTTAAACTAGCTGGTGAATATTTCAACTGAGTCTAGCAAGCTGGTTTATTGTCTCTCATACCTCCCTTTCTAGGAATGAGTTGCTGAGTATGTTTTCTCCCTACAAATGTTTCTGACATTCTATAATCCCATTCATAAAAGATTTCAACACAAATTTTCCATATTTTTAAATTTCAATTCTCTGCATTAAACGTTCTATACAGTTATTCTTGAGAACATCCTAGTTAGCCATAACTTTTCCTCTGATTTCTGATCTCAAAAACAATTCTTGTTTTCCTTTTCTTGTACTTTCCCTCCATTTGTTGATATTCACTGAAATTACTTTCTTTTTTCTGAAGTTTGAGCTTGAAACTACATTCAGCCATTACTTAATATTCTTATTGCCCAGGGCTTTTGCCTTTTATTGGTCCCTGACAGGATGGCTTATTCTGAAAACCATTTGGTTCTTGTCTTCATTTTAAAAAATGGACGTTGCTTACCTGAACGTCCCTTCTAAGC
>JANHZT010003708.1:68641-84623 GCA_032468215.1 Stegonotus admiraltiensis | reverse complement strand
TTCGGGAGAAGGGCGGTATATAAATCAAATAAATAAATAATAATAAATAGGAAGTTATGTAATCCCTGGCAAAAATAGTGGGAGATTCTGCATTGTTAAAGTGAGCATATTTGATCCAGTTAGTGTGAAGGTGTGCAGAAATTATGGGAATAGCTGTTGTGACAACAAATCTATCTAATCAGCAAAACCCAAAATCAAAATTTCATTTTTTTTCACCTCAAGCATAAAGTCCAGAAACAGTTTCCAAGTAGAGATAAAATTGGTTGTATTGTAATTAAAGCAGTTGATTTAGCCATTTTAGCTTTGTTGTTAATAGAAATGACTACTATATATTATTATGCAAAAGTAAAAAGTTGAAACTGTGTGTTATTACCTTATTCTACTATGCTAAAAAGAGTTGGAAGTCAATGCTTTTTTTTCTTTTCACCCTACATTCTTTCTTCTTATCTTTTTCATTCCTTACTTTCTGATTATTTTCATTTTGCTTTGGATTTTTATAATTAGATAAACTAATAAAAATATTAGGGCTCCAAAATTTGAGAAGACCACTGTATGGCAGAAAACAATTTTTGTGTACCTGCTTGGTTCCATCTGGGGGACATTTGGAGGTTTGCAGCCCAGATTATTAAGATACAAGGCCAGTTAGTGGATAATACTTAAAGTCAGCCTGACGCCAGGTGCCAAATGTAGCCCTCATGTTGGAACAAAATGTACAGCTCTTCCTGAAACTATTTGTTAATTAGAGAATATATTCATAACCTTAATCTACATTGCCTTAAAGCAATAATTACAGGCAGTCTTCAACTCACGGCTGTTAATTTAACAATGTTTCAAGTTATGAAGGCCTTGGAAAAAGTGACTTATGATCCATCCTCAAAGTTATGACCGTCACACCAACCCCACAGTCATGGGGTTGGACATTTGACAACCAGCTTATATTTACAATGGTTGAAGAATTTTGCAGTCACATGATAGTGATTTGCCACTCTCTGTTATGGCTGCCACATACAGACTACCTGTGTTTATTTATATTTTCATGGTGGCTTCTCCCCTCCATCACTACTACAGATAGAACATGTATATCAGGACTTAAGGAATTTGATATCACATTTATTATAAAGTTTTGAGAAATTACATGGTCCAGAGACCTGCAAGATGTATTCAGAATAGAATCAACATGAGTAGATAAAAGAACACAATATGTTGTAGGAGATGAGAGAAGGATAGCTATAAAGATCTGGTATAGTAGACATCATTTATGTTAGCGAATATTGTTTGCATAATAATGTACTCTGCATTTCAACAGACTTTCATGAACAACTGACCCAACTCCTCAATTAGTCTATTAAAATGAAGTTTTACTATAGGCTTTTCTCCAGCTGAAGTTGGAATCAAGTTTCTGACTACCTTCATTTAGAAAGTTTCAAGCAGAGACAGGAATAGTGCAATGGACTCACCATCCAGGACACACTACATTCTGTCCAGCTCTCATTTTGTCAGAAGACTCTGTCCATGGAAAATGGCAAGATACTTGAATGTCCATCATTGGAATATTTCTAAAGAGGAGATTGATCTGTTACAGAAAAAAAACCTAATGCAAGTGAGCAAATTGACTTCAGGGTACAGCATATAAGGATAAAACATTAGCCGCAGCATAATATATGTTGACGGATCATGTTGGAATTTATCAGTGCAGCTTACTTATCTCTGAATTCAATTGCCAGTCTCATCTGGACTGTAATTATTATTTGACTCGCTGCCTTGAATCAAATTGGGCATTCCTCAGTTTTCAATAGGGTGGTTCATCTTTGCACGCAGAAGTTCTTAGGGACATTTGTGCCTAGGCAGCAGCATTAAACAGCAAAATTGAAAACAGATAATAGCAGTATGATTTTAATCCTTTAAATAGGCAGATGATACCCTACCTTCTTTCATTAAACATTTTAAAGAGCAAAAGCATTTGTGATTAGTCTAGACAGGATGTACATCTTTTGTTGAGCTGATAGCTGCATTTTTCTTTATATAGCAAAGGCAGAGGTGGGCTGCTGCCGGTTTGCCCTAACTGATTGGTCCGATTTTGCGTGGTTTGGAGAACCAGCAAATCGGACCACTGGCCGGCCCCACCAAAATCAGCCTGAAAAACGGCCCGAAAATTGGCCTGAAAATGGCCCAAAAAACACCCAAAACCCAGGCCATTTTTAGGCTGTTCTCAGCTATATTTCAGGCAAAAAATGCCCTGAAAAAACAGTCTGAAAATGGCCCCCAAAATGCCCAAAAAACAGGCCATTTTTCAGGCTGTTTTCCAGCTGTTTTTTCTGGCCAAAATTGGCTTGAAAAATGGCTCAAAAAAGGCCTAAAAACGGCGGTTTTGGGTCTGTTTTCAGGCCATTTTTTGGTCAAAAAATGGCCTGAAAATGGCCCAAAAAAGCTGGCTGTTACAGAAAGAGAAGCTGGGTGAGCCAGACCCAGACGTGTCCCAGATCCCCTCGTTCCAGCAGCAGCAAACTTGCACTCTTCCCCTCTCTGCTAGCCCCATTCTTCGCACAGGGTTGCTCAGCAACGGAGAGGGAGAAGGGGGTGGCATTTCTGTGTGCTCCCATTTTTGTGTGGCACCCTCCCCTCAATGCTAACGGCTGCCACTACCCCCTTCTCCCTCTCTGTCTCAGTTACTGAACAATCTGACACACACACACACACACACACACACTCAAACAAGTTGGATCTTTCTTTCCTCCTGCCCCCCCCCGAGACCCCTGGATTCCCTCCCCAACCCTGCTTGTCCCATACAGGTACTACCCACACAAGTGATGCAGTGGTGGTATTCACTTACCTTCACTACTGGTTTGCAAATGTGAGCACGTGCATGCGCAGGGCCTTCTGCACATGTGCAGAGCGTCAAAAATGAGATGTGATTACGTTCGGGTGGGTGAGTAGGAGGAGCCTCCTGCAGCTGCCGCAATCGGTTCACCCAATCCGGATAGAACCGGCTGAATACCACCACTGAAGTGATGTGGGGTGGCCACGCCCACTCAGTCACATGACCCCACCTACCCAGCCAGTGTTAGGGCAGAGAAGCAGTTGTTAAAAAATTTGGAGCCCACCACTGAGCAAAGGCCACATTGCAAAGATTGGGGGAGGAACAAAAGATTTTTAAAGGTGGGTGAGAGCAAATATTGAAATACAAAATAGTTGAAAAGGGAAATGGAATTAAAAAATAAAAGTGACAAAAATACAGCAAAGAAATGTATAACAAAAATACCCTCCCACTTTCTTTTGATGATGTTACCATTGAGTCGTGCCCAACTCTTGGCGATTCAATGGACCAGTTTTCTCTTGCACTCCTTTTACAACTGAAAAAGATATCAAACTAGGCTTATTTCCTTGATATTTATGTCAGAGATTTATTTCTAAAGCCATCTAAATGAAACCAAAACCTTTGTCCTAAAGTTGTATAAAACCAGATAGTGTTCTTTTTATAATCATTTTATTTTCATGTTTTGATATATGCTGCAGCTTTGACCAAAATAATATTAATTGCAAGCATAATATAGAAGACCGTGTGATATTCTCATGATTTCTATCATTGTTTTTGTTTTCTGTCTAATTTTATATAACTTGTTCACATGGAAAGCAGACCTAAGACTAGTGTTGCAATCAAAGATGTGTCATCTCAGGGTCCAGACCCAATAGGTACATATGGCAAATAACTTTGCTATAGCACATATTTTATTAGGTACTCAACAGGTACCAATAGCCAATAGAATGAAGAACAATAATGAAGCATGCCAGCTTTAATATGAAGTTCCCTATGTAAATATTTCTGATATAACACAAATACAGTAAAGTTAGCTGATTTGCCAAAGTCCAGAAAGGAAAAATACTCCAGGACTTAAAATATGCTAACAGACAGTCAAAACAAAGTTAGTCTTAAAATACCAGCAGCTTCAGCAAGAAGAAAGTCAGGGCCATAGAATGGTAGCCATTATAAAAGAACAGGAGGTCTTTGGAGAAATTATAATATAAATAAAATGTCTTTATATGAATTTAATTATTCTAGGTGAATTCTTTGTGTATAATGTCCTGTCTTCTATTTCTATGTATTGTTTTAAATATTATTGCAACTTTACTTGAATTTAGGAAAGACAGATATAAATATTATAAATGAAAGAATTAATAGGGAAAACTTGATGGACTTGAAAACAGAATTATTTTTTAAAAAATATGAACAAACTGGATTATTTGTCCAATTCCTATAATGGTAATAGGATCATGACAAAATGTGCACCGATAGTCACCTCTTTAAGGTGCATATTAATAAGATTTATCATATGTAAAATGCAAAATTCCCAATTTTGGAGAGGGCAGTAAAAATGGGAGCAACAATTTTTCTACATCCCTTCGCTACCATCTAACCATCTTCCTCATTTTTGCAACCATGTCTGGTAGTCCTAATGAGTCAAACTTTTTTATGCTCTCTGACCAGCACTAGCAGCCCTAATTAATAGAAATTGCAGTTAGACCTGACAGGCTAGTAACTAGGATGTGGAAAGTAATTTTGAGAAGTTAATTATGGACCAGAGAGGCTAGTTTGATGTAATGGTTAAAGGCATCAAGATAGAAACCAAGAAACTCTGAGTTTTAGTTCTTCCTTAGACTCAAAGCCAGCTGGGATGACTTTGGGCTAGTCATTCTCTCCCAGCATTAGGATCCAGGCAAGGGCAAACCACTTTTGAAGAAAACTACAGGGACTCTTTCAGGCAGTCACCAAGAGTCAACAATGCCTTGAAGGCAAAACACACAAAAAAGAAAACCATCCAATGGATCACAGTTCTTTTCCATATCAGCATGGCTTGGTGAGTCTTATTCAGTGTTATCTCAAAGGAGAGAAGAAACCTTTAATAGGATACAGCTGACATCTGCATCCTTATCAGGTTGCAGAGACACACAGAACAGCCAGCTCTAGCAGACAATAACTTCAAGCAAGAAATAGCACTGTGAAAAGAATAGCAAAGGACAGGGATGAGATAAGAAATGAAAACCGGCAAGAGAGAGAAAACATATTGAACAAGGGAGGAAAATAAAAGAAATGCAATTAGGAAGCACATGTAATGTTGTTAATCTGCTGTAATTTGGTTCAATTAATCTATCAGCAAACCCAAGACCTCCTGTAGTATTTAACCTGTTTGATATTTGCTGAAATTTCTATTGCCAAATCAAGCTATATCAAGCACCAGATTAAAGACTTCGGGGTACTCCAAGTGGGAATATATGTATTACAAAGGATTAATGTAAAATATATTCACTAGAAAGTTGAAGGAATTGCATGGACAAGGTACTAATATTCCTAATGCAAGCAAATATATGGTTTCAAGTCTATAGGGTGGGAAGGAAAAAAAGACACTAAAAAGAAAAAGGAAATGCAAGCCACTTGTTGCCATAAATCAGTAGAAGTCAGGACTGACTTAAAGAAAACATTGCCCTTCTTTACAGCAACTGAGTGCTTTAATTAAATCTTATTTGTTACATGACTCCCAGGATGGTGTTAAAGCACCAGACTGGAAACTAAGCATTTTAGTCCCTACCTTAGCATAAATCCAGCTGGATGACCGTGGGCCAGTCACTCTCTCTCAGCCCTGGGAAGGAGGCAATGGCAAACCACTCCTGAAATCTTACCAAGCATGCTGCAGAAATTAATCCAGACTATTGCCAGGACTGGACAATGACTCAAAGGCACAATATATCTGTCCAACTTATTTGACTGACTAGCACCCTCAATTCTCTGTCCTGCTGGCTGAAAGCACTTGAAAAAGTGCTTTATATTAAATGTTTATTAGAAGTGAGAGCCACAAGAAAGCTTTATATCTTGTCTTATCTGTAACCACTTACTTTGCAATTTGGAAGCATCTTTTTTCAGTTTAAATATATAAATTTTTGATATGGTAAGTCATTATCTATGACCTATTCCACTACAGCTGAATAACTTATTTTAATTTGCCTGAAATAATTTAAACGGGAAAACATCTTTAAAGTCCTGTTGTGGATGTGAGCCTTCTACCTAATGTGGAAAGCCTTTTTTACTTGGCTCCATTTTTTCTGCTTATTTCTTGGTATAGGCAACATGGGTGTCACTGCCTAATATAGCTGAACAAGGAACAGAATTATCTAAAGATGACTATAAGCAGTGCCAATCTAGCACTTAATATAAACTATCAGTTCAGTTTAAAGAAAAATACATCAGAACCCTTCAATTTGTTCAGTGTCAATTTGCTCATTGAACATAGCTCAATGTCAGGTACTTTTTTAATTCCTTAACTCAAACTTACAGTAAGAAAGAAATTCAACAAAGCTGTTCCATGAGAAGATATCAAATTGCATCTTAATTAAACAATGACATCCCGTGTTGAAGGCATTACATCATCTGAACAAACAGGCCTGCTAATCAGACTGTGCAGAGCAGTAATACATTGCCCATTAGCTTTTCTTTCCTTTCTTTCAAGGACAACAGCACAGCAGCAACCCACCAATGTCTTTGAACGGGAGTCTCTGGTAATTGTTGAAATTTATAATTCCTTTTTCAAGTTCTCCCAAATTGCAGTTTTCCTGAAACATCTATTTTCTCAGAGTAGTGGCTGCAAATGGAAAAAGATTTTGATTTATCCTTTTGCACAACCCCAAAGTATATTAAGAAATAAATAGAAATAACAATACAGTACTTTGGATTTGATTGGGAAGAAGTGTTGTGAAGCACATAAGAGTACAAAGAACCTCTGATTAATTAAAGACACTAGGATACTAGAAAAAGACGTGTATTTTAATGAGGTATACTGGAGCACTGTAGACTATATAGATAGCCCTTAACTTATGATTGGTCGCTTAGTCATCATTCAAAGCACACACACACCGAGCTATTTACAACCCGGTTTCAAAGTTGAAAGTTTTATTTTTGCAAGACTGTAGAGGGTTCTGTTTTTAAGGAGATTTAGTTTGTGGAGCTTTCTTTAAAAATGGACCTTATCCACCAGAGGCTCACAAGAATAGTAACCTTCTTGCAGAACAGCACAAATCTAAAGACAGGGACCTTAGATTAACCCACCACCATTAGAATAACAAAAGGCAAAAGGTTCACTACATTGCACAACCCCCTGGAGCATCTCAATCAGAACTCTATAAAAATCCTTCTATTCACCCAGCCAAAGGGTCAGGCACCCCAGAAACATTGCTGTTGTCACCGAAGTTTCTCGACACGAAATAAACTTTTTCTTGCAGCCAGTCAACCTCCATTTATGTCCAGCGCCTTTCTCATGGCTTGGAACCAGACTATATCCTATATCTTATGGCTCCATTATGGTAGTAGATCAAGGACTATCTTAACAGACTGTGCAGACAGACATTCACGTATGCTCTTCGGCAATTAAAATTTGGCAATTTTTTCCCAAACGATTTAAGGCTGTGATGGCAAACCTATGGCACACGTGCCACAGGTGGCATGTGGAGCCATATCTGCGGGCACATGAGACATTGACCTAGCTCAGCTCTGACTTTCAGCTGGCCCCACCAATGACGACCCTCCCCTCCCAGGAGTCTCCACACAGCCCGTTTTGGATGCCAGGTAAGTACAGGGCTTGCACGGAGGCTCTGGGAGGGTGTTTTCAGTCTCCAGACGACCTCCGGAGGGGTGGGGGAGGCTGTTTTCACCCTCCCTAGGCTCCAAGAAAGCCTCTGGAGCCTGGGGAGGATGAAAAATAGGCCTACCAGGCCCACCAGAAGTTGGGAAATGGGCCATTTCTGGCCTCTGGAGGCTTCAAAAGGGGGTGCAGGGGGTCTCTGCACACGCGTGGGGGAGTGCATGGGGGTCACATGCATTCGCAGTGGGTGGGGTATGGGGGGCATTAAATTTTGGGTGTGGGCACCCACACACGTGACCCCCCTGCACTCCCCCTGCTTTTGGCATGTGACGCCAAAAAATTAGCCATTACTGATCTAAGGCATTCTCAGCAATATGATATCAGAAACACATCTGTCTTTCTAATGTGTACATTTGAAATATTAATTTCAAGTTTTTTTGCGATTCTTGGAAAATATAAACATTACATTTTCTTTGAGTTTCATATCCCTGAAATAGAATTCTTTATAACAGCTGTATTTAAAATAGTACATCTGTATTTTGAAAAGAAAGCATACCAAAATAAAAAATGGTGATGTACCTCAGTTAAGTATTTTTAATATGTTATCAAGTATTATAGAGCATACATTCCTAAAAAAATTTTTTCCATCGAATTTTGTATTGCATTCTTTATTTTTATTTGGGACCGGCTGAAGCATTATGATCCTGGGGAAAGTGTCAGCTATTATTAGGAATGTGGACTGTAGGACTTTGAATTTGATGAATTTATTATGTAATGCAGATCAAGTCATTATATAGAAAATATAGACACGTTGAAGGGTTTTTAAAGAAATTTAATATCTTATTTACTACACATTTTCGACATATATATGCTTTTCCCTTTTAACAATTAACAAAGTCCAAAATCAGTTTGGCTCAAATCAGTTACTAGTAATTCAGTAGCCTTCATTTGATGTAGAAACTATCAGAAATATAATGTACAATATAATGTTGAATTTAAAATACTTAAATAAGCATGGGCTTTATATATTGCCTCGTGGTCAGAGCCTTCATTTGATGTAGAAACTGTCAGAAGTATAGTGTACAATATAGTCTAACTATTACATTGAATTTCTCATGCTGCACCTCAGTGAACCTCCAACTCACTGTGTAAGTATACAAAGATACTTCCTTCCGATCTGTTGTTTTGTAGGCTCTGGAATAGAGCTAGATCTGTCTGGTCCATTTTTCTCTTTCTTTTTCTTAATATTGTGCTCCAGTAAGATTTACCTCAAAATAAAATTGATGTTATGAACCATAACTTCGTAATATATTCCAGAGACTTAAGCTTAATGCAATTTTCTTTTCTGGCTCTGATGTCTGACATTTTTTTGGTGGGAGGGAGAGATTACTTGAAGTAAGAGACCACAAGGTAAAAATTGGTCTTTGCTCTAGTCATGTAGTAATAGGTTGTATATGTGTTTGGGATAAATGTTAGTAAAATGTGTCTGCATTATCACATTTAGTTTAGCTTCAGACAGCAATATATGAAATGTGACAAAATATATCCCAATGGAAACAGGGAAATAATTCAGTTCTTTGCTTATTTTCTTCTGCCCCTGCTCTCTTAACTTCACTACGAAGGTTTTATTCAAAGATCTTAACTCATCTAGGAATGAGCAATAAGCCTTCTAAGTTTATTGAACTCCAATTGTTGTTACTGCAGGTCTGGCCAATGATGAGAGATGATGGGCTTATAGAGTCTAACAATATGGGAAGGAATAGTTTATCTACACCAGGGGTGGGTTCTACTTACCTTTACTACCAGTTCGCAACAGGGCTGCACGCATGCGCTCACTTCGCTCGTGCACGCGCGCGCTCTTCTGTGTATGCGCAGAAGCGTTCTGATGACGTCGGGGTCAGTGGGCGGAGCCTCCTGCCGGTTTTACTACCGGTTCTATAGAACCGGTGCGAACCGGGGGCAACCCACCTCTGATCTACACCTATGTAAGCTATGCTGAGAATGAAACCATATTGCAATCCATATTGTAAAAAGACTGGCCAAAGCCATTCTCTGAATATTCATCTTTAAGTGATTTCCATTTTCGTTGAAAAGAGCTTTACTTCTTTAAAAAATATTTCCTAATAAATCTGCAGAAATATGATATTTGTAGCAATGCTTTCTCTGACATATTTTATGTAGCCAAACTTTGCACAGTCTGGTGGGTAGAGTTCATTTTTTAAAAAATCAGCAGAAAAGCTTTTGCAGCGTGAGCTCCCTCAACATTGGTTAACTCAATATTATTGCTATATATGATAATGTGGTGGCTTTGTTGAGTGCACAAAAGCAAATTTGCACTAGACTTATTTTGACATTGCTTGATATACTGAAAGGCTATTCAAATATATTTCAAAGATAAGAGATCACAATTGCTGAGAGAGGGCTAAGTGCCATTTTAGCAATTCCTTTAAATTTGAATGGAAATCATATATGCTAACAGGCGAGAATGAAGGAATGAATATTTAAGGTCCATAAATACAACTCAAATAAACAGTTCAAACTTAGCTCCAATTCCTTTTATTCTATCGGGCTTTTCAAAATATTATTTTGAAAGGATAAGGACATTGCTAAAATATATATTTTAGGGGAAAGGCCAAATAACTTACAGATCAGTTGCAAACTTTGCCCAATTTTAAACCCATGCATCTCCATTTTAAAGGATTAGTGATCTCAACCACTTCTACTAAGGATAAAAAATCATGTTAGACCATATTAAAAACTGAAAGCCCAGAATGATAGTTAGAGAAAGCTTCCTGGGGTAGTAAAAGAAAATAAATATTCTGCTTTCTGACAGCTTGCAACTTCTGTTTTCCAAACATCCTGCTGATGCACATTTTACTGTTTGTGCTGAAGTTGAGTTGATTATTTCTGTGCTCCATTTAGTGACCAAGAACTATCCCTTTATATGGAGCCTTACTCTAAACTGACTACATATCAGACTTTAGTATTTTCCTTTTAGACCTCCAAATTCACCTTGGCAAAACTATTGGAGAAACCTAAGTTGTTAATGCAATATTTTTACATGTCTAGATTGCTTATTTCCTACTTCAGAAGACTGGAGTATTTCCATCTCTAACCCATTATCTTAAAAAGGGGGTGGGGGGGGGGAAAGCCCTAACATATTATTGGTCAGTAATCCTGTTGAGTGTATGTATACCGGGCATCTTTACAGCAAATTAGTAAACTGAATGTTGCAGATAGCATTTTGGCAGAGCAACAACACAGACTCTGAAAAGATAATACTTGATCAATATTTGATACTCCAGTGTTTAGCAGAGAAGTAAATCTCCTGCTCTTAGAATGAGTTTTATGTTGCCTTTATTGACTTAAAGGCATATTTTGATTTGATCCATAAAGCCATAAAGACCATGAGCTTCCCTGAAGCACTGTGATAAAAAGATGGGAGCCTCTAAGGATGATTGTGGTATCGGATTCTCTCTCTCTCTCTCTCTCTCTCTCTCTCTCTCTCTCTCTCTCTCTCTGTCTCCCTTTCCCTCTCCCTCTCCCTCTCATAGAGCCTTACAAAAAGTGAATCTGTGATGCTACAAGCAAATTCCTTTAAGTCTAATTAGCAGTATTTAAAGAGAAGGTCAAATTCAACTCAGATTATTGCCTCTACATTTAACTTTGCATATGTTCCAAGACTGATTTTATTTAATTTCTGGAATTTTTCTTCATTTGCGACTTTTTTCATCACCTCTGTCCAATAGGTCTTTTCCTGTTTTGTCCTTTAAAAAAAAACCTGTTTTGTTCAGCCTGGATATTACTGGTTTAAAAAGGGAGTTTCTCCTAAACTTATTTCATATGCAAGAGCTAACAGCTACACAATTACCATTTTGCTTTTTATGGTTTTTTTTTCTATATGATGTTAAATCATGCTATTATAGCTCTGGGCAAATAATATCAAAGTGTCTTCCTTTTAATGTTTCAGACAGCAGCTGAGTTAAAGGAAAGGTTCCTTCAAAGAATTATTTGAAATAGACTAATAGGGGTTGTATCAGGAAATTCTGGTAGTAACCAACCATAATATTCAGAAAATCCTTGGATTGAGTATTACTGCTGGCAAAGTCCTCTCCGACCTAGAATTTTAATATGGTTTTTATAGAGTATTTTTATTTTAATTGTTGTAAGTCCTTCAGAGTCATAATATTTGAGAAGAGTGGCTATATACATTGAAATAATAAATAATATCTCATCAGAACACACTATTTTAAAATCTTCAACTGGAGGCAGATTTTGATAGTGCTTCCTATGGAGACTGCTTTGAGTTCTATATCCACCTTCCAAAGGAGCATAAAATTGCTGGCTCAAAAGATGAATAATGTGGCTGGTATACATGAGTGCTGGTATAAAGAAGAACAATTACTTTTGCTGGATCTCTTTGTTTCCAATAATAATATTAGAGCCATAAGATCCTGTTCAAAGTGATATTTTGAGAGCAGTTTACAGGAGTTTTCAGTGAAGATACTGTGATTATCTGAGAGGTTCATACCTAAGATTTGTGTGTGTCAAACATCCTGCAGAGCTGTAGTTGACAGTCAGTACGAATGTAGATAACAATGTCGATCTGTCCATAAATGAAAGAACATTCCTAAAATATTGTTGAAGAATAAATACATGGTTTCTTGATGATTGGCCTCTACTTCTTTTGAAGTTGTATCCCGTCTACATTTTAAATGTATATCTGTATGAAAATATTGGGGGAAGTCTCTTTGGGTTGGGTCTCATTGTCATATTTATAATAATTAGCTTTATTTTTTATTTCCAATTAAAACTAAAGAGGCTGTGGTATGGGGTCCAACAGGAGGAATGTTGTTAGTTTTTCTTGTTATTTCAGTATATATGTTGGAAGAAGTTAAAAAATCTCTTCCATCAGTTATCAAATTATTATTTGTTTAAATGTATTTTATAAATAACTGCATTACAAAAGGTCTTGAAAGACCTTTTAAATGGAAGAAAAGTTAATTAGGATGAGGAGTCAAAAATGGATTTTAGTTGCCATGCAGAGCTAGCATCTATGAATTCTAGGTTAGTAGGTACAATTGGAAAATAATTTAAATGCACGGTTTTAGAGAAAATAATAACGCTTACATTTCATTTATTAGCTGTAAAGCCCTGATTCCTACCAAGCCTCGGTGGCGCAGTGGTTAGAGTACAGTACTGCAGGTTACTATACCTGTGCTGACTGCCGGCTGGTGCAATTTGGCCGTTCAAATCGCACCAGGCTCAAGTCTGACTCAGCCTTCCATCCTTCAGAGGTGGGTAAAATGAGGGCCCAAATTTTGGGGGGCAATAGGCTAACTCTGTAAACCGCTTAGAGAGGGCTGTAAAGTGGTATATAAGTCTAAGTGCTATTGCTATTGCTAATGTATAAATCTATGGATATGTAGTATAGTTATAGCTGCAAAGAAACCTCAACATTTTTTAACAACAGTTCTTGAAAAGCAGATATCTTTCAAACTGAGTCATAGGAAAAACTGCCAAGATTCCTGAAAGTTTCTCAGTTAGGTATCTGAAAAAAAATGCAGATAGTGAGACATGTCATTTCTAGTTCCATAAGGGCCATTTAAAGAGAAATTAGTAAGATGCAACCTGTGCCTGGAATTCTTCAACCTGCTTTTCTTTTGACATTCACGAATTTGCATTTGTAGCTGATATCCAATCAGTTAGAAGCTAATGTATCTGGCTAACTTGCCTAGGGATCCTCAAAACTAGACTTTAAATTAAAGTTCTTCTTTAATTTGAAATACAAGAAACATGAAGACAGAAGCTGTCTGGTTTGTGTTGGTTTAGCTGTTGATCAACAAACTTATGTAATTACTGAGGTCTGTCAAGTCACATATTTCAAAAAACTTCTTTTGTGTTCCAAAATAATAATGAGCTTTAATTGTAAGAGAAAAAGAACAACGCATACTGTTGTACATTAATAGTTTAGAAAAATAAATTTCTTGACACTCTGAGCTATATGCATTTGTATAACTATTCCAAACAAATTTCTTTAAACTTAGAAAACTGGATGACTATGTTAAGACTGTCATCAGGAACCAAGCTCACTCAAAATATAACTTATTTGAGCTTCTACCTAATAATCTTTTTTTCCTAGTTACATTAATCTCCCCAAATAGAATATAATAAAGGTGATTTTTTCCCCATCTTTATTTATATATTTACTTCCAGGTGTCTTCCCAGAACCATATTTACTGTAAATCTATTTTTTACTCTTGCTTTTGTTACAGTTTTAGCAGTATCAACTATTTATAGTATTTTACAACTGAACCCAAATACAACAGAAACTTACATTAATTACTTGTTGTCTAATATCAGTTGTAAATGGTGATCTACAGATTTATGCAACTTCTAAAACATAACTTCTACTTAACATGCTTATCTATTATGTTTACTATTTTTTAAAATGTTTCTGCCCTAAGGGCAAAGTGTAGGCAGATTTGATCTTTGATTTTTCTCTAGAAATCTGAGGTCAGCCAGAACCACAGGCTAAAAAACTGATGGAGCTAGATGCAAAATGATTCTTTAGAAAGTGAAGCCAATTACCTATTTACCTATGAGCCATATATTGTAGTCTGCATTTACAAGTTAAAACAGATTGCAGCAGCCTAATTTTGGGGTGGAGAAAAACTTGTCCATTATGGCTGTTAGTATTAGGGGTGAAATTCAGCAGGTTCGGACAGGTTCTGGAGAACTGGTAGCGGAAATTTTGAGCAGTTCAGAGAACCGGCAGCGGAAATTTTGAGCAGTTTGGAGAACCGGCAAATACCACCTATGGCTGGCCCCAGAGTGGAGTGGGAATGTAGATTTTGCAATATCCTTCTCCTGGAGTGGGGTGAGAATGGAGATTTTGCAGTATCCTTCCCCTGCAATGCCCACCAAGCCACACTATGCCCACCAAGCCACGCCCACAGAACTGGTAGTAAAAAAAATTGGATTTCACCACTGGTTAGTAGTAATAATGTATAGGAACTTTAATGGTGGCTTATTTATTTGTTTGATGTCATCAAAGTAAACCAACCCTCATATGATGCAGATGTCACCGTATCATGGCCTTAATATTATATTACGGCTGTGCTATATTTGGGAAGAAAACTCTATTTTGTGCATTGTGATATAAATAATAGCCTAATGGTGCTTTTAAATTTTGTGCAGAATTAAAATCAGCACACTGAATACAGGAAAAGGGGTCCCTAAAATACAGCCACAGCCTGCATTTGCTGCCTTCTTTAAAAGATTTTATTTCTATGCTATTTTAAATCACTCCCTCAAACAGGAAAAAAGAACTGATAAATCACAGCAGCTCCAAAGTGATTAAGTTAACCTCAATCCTATATGGATTCAAATAAGGCCTAAGTGAAATGAAATTCCCAGACTGCTGTATCGTTTGTAAAAATTAAATATTGTTTGCCTATTTTTACCTGAAAATACACATGCACCCTGCATGTTTGCAAATTTAACTGATAAATCAAACAGATACATACATATAAACATTTTGAAGCATTCATTATCTGAAGTTTTATTTCACCTTTCTCCAGCAAAGACCCTAAAATTTGCATTTTAGGGGACTCCTTTTCACAAGACACAAAATAGTTTGCTCCAGCCTCACTGGGGGAAGGGGCTATGCACGTCATATCCTGGTAGGGTCGTGACCCAGGGACATCTGCATCATGTGGGGTTTGTTTACTTTAATGACATCACTGATTAAACAAACAGATAAGCCACCATCAAAGTTAGTATATGCTACAGCTAGTGGGAGCCAGAAACTCTTGCTGTTCTATTGCATATTTTAGACCAATCTTCTCATAGATCCAAATATGTCTTTAGCCCACCCATGATTTGTAGATAGCACAGGGAAAGGGGAATATGACAAGAGTAATGGCAGGACCAACAGAAAAATAGAAAGGAGGGAGCAAATACCAATATTTATTTCAAATTGAAGGGCTCTTTAAGAATTTAAGCTAAAGACTTTAAGGAAATGGAAAGAGAGAAGATAGATGGTTAATCCATTACAATTTGGCAAGCATAGAGGAGTACTTGATCACATAGAGAAACTTAATTTCAATATAAATTAGTCATTTATTCAGAGGCAGATGCTTCCTTTCCTGTAATCTGCAGTCAAGGAAATGGTCAATTGCTGTTAAAATAGAAATAGAATAACAGAGTTGGAAGGGACCTTGGAGGTCTTCTAGTTCAACCCCCTGCTTAGGCAGGAAACCCTACACTCTTATTTAATTGTTTTAATTGGTTTTAACTTTGTATTGTATATTGCTATTTTAGTTGGCTGTTCACCGCCCTGAGTCCTTCGGGAG
>JANHZT010003708.1:37811-48709 GCA_032468215.1 Stegonotus admiraltiensis | reverse complement strand
AAGGACTTTTTCAGAAGCCTGCATTCTGGAGGAAGGTTTGGTTGAAATAAAACAGTGTGGGGTAAGTTGGTGTGTGTTGTTTTTCCTGGGACTCGGATGCTGGGGCAGAACATTAAGTTAGTAATACAGTTGTTAAGTGAATCTGGCTTCCCCACTGGCTTTGCTTGTCAAAAGGTACCAAAAGGTGATCACATGACTGCGGGACCCTGCAACTGTCATAAATATAAATCAGTGGCCACATGGCTGAAATTTGATCACGTGACCATGGGGATGTTGCAACGGACGTGTGAAAAATGGCTATATGTCACTTTTTTCAGTGCCGTTGTAACTTCGACCAGTCACTAAATGAACTGCTATAAGTTGAGGAATACCTGTATTGTCAATTACAGACACAATGAAGGGAAACTGATTACTTTTTTTTGTCCAGAGACCCTCAGTCATTCCAGGCTTCATAGTGCATCTACTTCTATAGCACTGGGTGCAGCTTAAAGAATTTTGATTATCAGTCTCCCAAATGGCATGGAAAAAATATTTCTCCAATAAAGAAATTCATCTAGAGCAGTGCAGTTCATTTAATTTTGGTGTTCCTTAAATTTACTTAACAGTGTGTGGTTCTGTGTCTTTATTCTCAGATCTCAAATGCTCAGTTGATAGTTCTGTCCAAAAAAGGGCAAAAACTTCTACCAGGAGACAGACTGAACCTATGGCACATTTCTTTAAAGTTTGGAAGCAGCACAATAAATTGTTGTTTACTTCCATTGACTGTAAAATGAAAGAATGCTTGTTATCCTTTGGAATATCTAGAAGAGTCAAACAAAATAGCTCAAGGCACGAAGTCCAAACTGATTTGACAGAAAGCAGTGCTGATGAGAGACATGAGATTATGAGAACTGTACTCATTTGAAACCCTAACTTGACCGCCTCTCACTTCTCCTTAGGTAGCAATGCCCAAAGCTACACATTTCCATCATAATTTTATGACATTTCCATGGCTGAATGAAAAAAAGCAGCATTGTGGCTATGAAATGGAAGAAATATATCAAAAGGCATCATTTCGTAATTTTGCTTTCCTAATTGACATTAACCTCAACATTTTGCCTATTGGTTCAAATATATCTTAAGAGTGGTTACTCCCCCCTCCATCACTATGCATACATCCCTCTTTCATTCCCCACATCTACTACAGTAAATAATTAGTGCATAAGCAACAGCATGTTCTGCAAAACATTTCATTGCATGAGTTGTATGAAACAGTTCAGGGTTTTTTTTTTTGGTTGTTCTGGCTTTGGTTTTTCAATATAGAATTCTTTAGAGATGAGCTTATTCATTCTGCTTTAATCTAGCACAATATTCTTCCAAGATAAGTTTTAAGTGTTTTTCAGATTCGTTCTTAGTTCTTGGTTCTTGAAGTATAGAAAATGCATTTTTCCCCCTCAAGACACTGAAAAATAGAAGGAAAAACAAAACATTAAAGATTTTCTTTTTCATTGTATAAATAATTGAATCTTTTGGTTTTCTAAAAAAGATGCCAGAAATTAACTTTCCTGCAATGAGATTGTGTCATGAGTTAATATGATTGCGTTATGATTAATCAGAACAAACTTTTGACTGTTCCAGCTATTAATGTTTAAATATTTATTTGGCATATTGATATACCACTTATTTTTAAAATTTCAGGGTGGCTTATAATAAAAATAATGATACATATATATTACATTTTGTTTGATTAAGAAAAATATATTATTTTTTCTTATTTTGTACAATTCTGCAATAATGTCACAAACATTAAACAAATATCAAATTCAAAGGATAACTGTAAATGTATGGATAGAACCATTTTATTATGAATTATTGCAGGAAATATGGATAATACTGATTTAATTATTCATTCCTTATTCCATTCATCACATTTGTATGGCTGCCCACCTGCCAAAAAAGCACTCTGGTGCTATACAGCATTTAAGTAAAAAAAACACAAATATATAAAAACAGTCATTATTAAACGTAGAAAAATCACATGAACAAAGAAAGGATCATATTAATTGCAGTAAGCAAGCCTTTGTCAGATTTTCTTGGTCCTCTGGGATCCTCAGGCCTAATGGCACAGCCAGCTTTAGAGACTTGTGAAATGTTAAGAGAGATGGATGTGTGTGTGTGTTTTATACATATATGGAGCATAAATATGGAATATATCTTTTGGTAAATCACACAGACTCATAAATAAATAAGTTAGTTTTGGTTTATAACCTTATATGTATAATCACTTTTGTGTTTGTTTGTTATAAGACAAACACAGACAAGCCGCTAATTATAAATAATTAGCAAGTATTAACTCCTTTGCAAATGAACACTTCACGTGCAATGCAAAGTTGTTAAAATTAACAGCTGTATTTCCACTGACTTTAAGTGGTCCTGAGAATCTTTTAAAAATAAACTATATTCAAGTGAAGAGAAAAGCGTTTATTTGTTGCTAAAATATTCACTGTAATTATCTGGAAAATACAGCCTATATTTTTATTTTGCCCTTTTCTTATTTTATCAAGGAGCTTTGAAGCAAAGTCTAAATACAGAACATACTCGAAAAAGGGACTTGTAGCATTTCTGTGAGCCACTCACCTGATTTAGCTTGAATCTTCAAAACAACCCTTTTACTTGTTCTGTATCAGGGTCCAGGTCAATATCATAGAAGCAAGGCCTTGTGGGCAATCCAGGCATAGTGGTCATCTAAGGGAGCAAAGAACCAGGAGTTACACTTCAACAATTGTAACCTGGAAACCTCTCTACACATAGATAGGATGTAGTAGTAGACCACAATGTTCTTCATGGCCCATAGAAAATAACTAACCCAGTTCTACTCCAGTTCCTTTTGCTAAGCCAAATCCCTTAAAATGATTGCAAAGAATTTCTGGGAAAGGAAATAAAAGGCTGTAATATCTCAAACCTTATGGGATTAAGCTTATAAAAAAAATGCTGTGTTCTAAGAGATATAAAGCAAAGGAATGCCTATGGAATGTAAGTAGTTAACTACAGTGGATTGAAAGCAGAAACTTTATAAATACCATACTTTATGTATATGTAGTTTGCATCCGACAGAAGTCTGTTATGACCAGCTTATTTCTTTTTATTTTTAGGACCCATTTAGTAGTAAAAGCATTTCCAAAATTATGGTTGTTATCGATTACAGAAATAATTTGACATGAATCATACTGCTGCAATATACTGAATAATTAATTGAAAATAATTTTAGCCTGGATATTACAAAGATTGGGCGGATATTTTTGTAGCCGATGAAGATGGAATGTAAATGAAGTATCTTGATTTCATACTTTTTTTGGGGGTGGGGTATAAATTCTAAATATGTTTCTAAATAGGCAGTCCTCAATTAACAACAACATTCGGTGACCATTTGAAGTGACAACAAGACTGAACGAATGGTATTTATGCCTACTCCCCAAAGTCATGGCCTTTGTAGTGCCCCATGGTCATGGGATCAAAATTCGGGTGCTTGAGAACCAGCCCAGACTGCAGCATGTGCTTCAACTCCCCCCATCTGCCTATCTCCCTACCCCATCTCTGCCTTTTGGTACACCCTACACTACATGGTAAGTGTGGCAAGGCAGTAGAGTCTTGTCTGCTGAAGGGAGCTTGCCAGGCCTGACTAGGGAAGCAGCAGCAGGATGGAGCTGGCAGATTAAGCAGGGCAGGAGACACATGAGGTCCTCACCTAATGACACTATCCTCACCTAGTGTATATTGGAATTACTGTTGCTTAGTAGTGCAGTCACATGATGTTTTGCCTAACAACATCTTCACTTAGCAATGGAAATAGGGTTGTTAGGCGAAGACTGCTGTATATAATATTCTACAGACTGAGGAGAGTGTTTGAACTATTTCCTCTAATCTACAGGACAAATGTCCCTCTTCCCAAAGAGAGAAAGAAAGATAAGTGTTTATTATAAACCCTAAGAAAAAAGATCACCATAATAAAATATTGCATAAAACCCAAGAATTTGTGAAACAAAAAATAAGATTCCTGGTACAAAAATACACTCAGCAATACACTCAGGATCTGTATATTCTTTTCCCTTTCCATGATTCTTTTTTCTCTCATTTCCTTCCCCAGTATTCTTGCATTTCCATGAACTCGGTAAACTGCTATTGACTAACAATTAAGGGAAGCCTCATCAATTTCCAGTTTTCTCTCCTCAGAATCTTTCTCCTGATTCTTAATGAAGAAAGAAAACTTTATTTGCATGCTATTCTGAATATATTGCTTTACATAAAGCTAAATGCATACACAAATTATACAGGGACTGTGCAGCTTGCATCTTAATAGATCTTAAAAGAATTAGCTATAAGCAGCTAATTAAAAGACAGAAATGCCCAGCATCCGTCTTGATGTAATTAAAACAAGCTGATTATATCCTATGAGAAAACAAATGCCGTGACAAAAGTTTGTTGCAAATGTTCTTGGATCCTGGCAGGCTGATCTGACAACAAATATGAAAACAAACATCCAAACAATAGGTAGGAACAACTAGAGTGCTTGAATTGACGGTATTGATACAAAGCAGAACCAATTATAAGGTACTTTCTGCTTGTGACACAAGCAGACCAAAGAGGAAAATTGCAATAATTAAATGAGCCAAGATACACTTTGCCAAGAAAATAACAATGCAGAAGGTTATGATCTCATTCTAATTAAACATGATGGCAAGATATTCATAATTAGATCTCCTCTGATTCTTAAAAAAAAAGTTATCTGTCATCATGAACTGCAATGCTAAGAAAAGGAGGCACAAATCCTTTCCCCTGTATGACATTCTCTGAATCTGAATTCCTCATCCAAGTGTTACGAAGCCTCTAGAGAAAATACCAGTTTGGGATATCTAATTGTAGTAAAGTATTTTGTGGAAATTCACATAAACATAACAGAGAAGTGATAGTTGAAGCAATCTACGGAGGGAAAGATTGTAGGAAGGGCTAATAGAGCTAATATTTAGAAATATTTATATCTTCCTGACAGGAAGAGAAAAATCACAACAAAACATTAATGACTCCCATTATCTGAGAAAAATATGAAAACAGAGGAAGGTTTGTGACATTATTCATTACAATTCCCCAAACTGGAAACAGTTGATCCAATTGACATTCTCTTGGTACACACACACACACACACACACACACACACACACACACACAGCCAGTTGAGTTAAATTGCCTTATTCAGCAACTTGTAGATAAAATTCTTTATTGGCCAAGTGTGATTGGAATCACAAGGAATTTGTCTCTGGTGCATAAGCTCTTAGTGTGCATACAAACAACAAAGTGATAGATCATAGATCATAAATCATAAGATACAACAATAAATCATAAGACACAGCAAAAAATGATACATCATAATTCACCAATAGGAGAAGGTAGTAGGAAAGATGAGAGGTGAGAAAGATGAGAAGATGGGTAAATTTCTTTATGCAGAAGACAGTGCTGTAGGAGTTAAGCATTCAGCAGAGTGATGGCATGGGAAAAGAAACTATCTTTGTGTCTAGTTGTTTGGGCATGCAAAGCCCTATAGCAGCGTCTTGAGGGGAGAAGTTGAAGCAGTTTATGTTCAGGATGCGAAGGGTCTGTAGATATTTTCTCAGACCTTGTTCTGGTTCGTGCAGTATACAGGTCCTCAATGGAACGCAGGCTGGTTGCAATTGTTTTTTTCTGCAGCTTTTTGGAACTATCTGATGAATTCTGTACTTGTCTTGTTTGGTTGCTTTTCCAAACCAGAAAGCTATAGAGATACAAATGACAGACTCAATAATTCCTCTGTAGAACTGTATCAGCAGATCCTTGGGCAATCTGAACTTGATGCATCAACTGAGTTGATGCAGGGAGAACATTCTTTGTTGTGCCTTTTTAATGATGGTTCTAGTGTTAGATATTCGTTTCAAGTCCTGGGAGAACCCAGAAACTTGAAGGTCTCTACTGTTGATACTGTGTTGTTTAATATTGTAAGAGGTGGTAGAATAGGAGGGCTTCTCTTAAAACCTACTATAATCTCTACAGTTTTAAGAGTGTTCAGCTCCAGATTGTCCCAGCTGCACCACAGGGCCAGTTGTTCTATCTCCTGTCTGTATGCAGACACATCACCATCTCAAATGAGACCAATGACTCTTGTATCATCTGCAAACTTCAGTTCAGATATAGGACATCTCCCTTCTGAAAAACGTAAATGCAATGAAAATATTTTAAAAGCAGAAGTAGGTCAACGACTGGGGGGGGAGGCTTATTTCAGAGGTCAACTGATTTTTGATCTGTTCTGGATAGAGAAACACTCTCTAAAAAGGAGGTGGTTCACAATACGTGGGTCTTTCTGGACTCACAATTCCTGATAGATCAAGAGGTAGTCTTCAGCCAGAAGAATATTTGCCCAGCCTTGGCTGGTCTATCAGTTATGGCCGTTCCTATAGCAAAGAGGCATTAGTTGACTATTGTAATTCACTCCACCTGGATCTGCAGCTGAAGACCACTCATAAACCACAGCTGATATTGAATGTGGTGGCCCATCTACTAAAGATAATGTCTCAATGTACCCACATAACATTTGCTTATCTTGTATCTAAAATAAATATGCTTAAAGATGCAGCAACCAAAGAACCTAACAGACCCACAAATAGTTTGCAACTTATTTCTTTTTAAATTAACACAGAAAAGCAAAAGGCAACTGGACTTATTTGTTTTTTCTTTGAAGACGTTTTGCTTCTCATCCAAGAAGCTTATTCAGCTCTGATAGGATAGGGGGAAATGGAAGGATTTATATTCCTTACAGACAGCTGGTCATTTGCATCCTAAACTATTCAACTTTTAGGATGCAAATGACCAGCTGTCTGCAAGGAATATAAATCCTTCCATTCCCCCCTATCCTGTCAGAGCAGAAGAAGCTTCTTGGATGAAAAGCAAAAGGTCTTCAAAGAAAAAACAAGAAAATCCAGTTGCCTCCTGAAAAAGCATCTTTGGGACAACCATGACCTGGATGACTGAGAATCTCTACAGACAGAAAAGCAGAATTACTCAGATACCAATACTTGTGAAAGGTGCCCAGGTCATCCCACTGAACAATATCTCCACTGAGGAAATGTTTTTTGGAGGACTGGGAAAGATTGCACAAGGATGTAATACTTCTTTTATTAGATATTTTGTTCGTATTTGACCTTAGGGCTGCAATAGCTTTGATGTGATTTGATGCCTAGAGCGACCAAGATGGAGTTAGCTTGGAGATCAACTAACATTCTAAACTTTGTAATAAGAACAAATTTGGATGGCAATAGTCTTTTCAAAAATAAATGAAATAATTACATTTTATTTCAAGAGCATAATTCCTGTATATCCATGAGTTCGGTATCTCAAAAATTGCTTAAATCAAATTTAGAGATGAATGGGTTTATGAAAATATATTGATTTATATCTACATAAATATGAGAATTAGAATGTAATAACTACTACAAATTTAAATGTTTATGTTAATATGGCATTTTAAAAAAGATTTTAATCTATTGATTTTTCTAAAAATTAAAAGCAATGCTAATATTAAACACACATATGCATTATTTTCCTATTTATCCACAACTAGAAAAATATATTCATTTTACTTCCTCTTTATGTGCTGCTACTTGCTTATGGTGAATGATAAGGCCGCAAATACAAAATTAAGACTGGCTCCCATTCAAATTAGGCAATCTTTCTTGAAAACAAATAAGGACATTTTATTCTCTCAGAGAAGAAAATGTATCTGTTTTTCAAACAATATAATCAACAATTGAAATTGGGACAGTATTTATGAAGCTTAAATATTCCAAACAAAATTATAAAATATTATCTTCAACATGGGAAGAACTTTCAAACTTCAAAAGCTTCAAAGTTCACCAACAACGCACAAAATAATCAAGCCATTTCATAGACAGAAATTATTCATTCCTAGTGTTAAGTATAGAGCTTGAAACCATGTACAAAATTCTGCATACTTCCATTATGTCACAATACCTTCAAGTCTATCTATCAATCATATATTCCCCCCAAGAAAAACCAGAGACTTCATAAACAGATTTATATGTATATAGATTTAAAATACTAGGCGGATATAATTATTGTTACACTGAATTTTTCTATTCTGCTACTCTAGGTCTTACAGTTGTTTACATCCACAAGCTCAACAGGAAGTCTTCGGCTTATAATGGCAATTGGGACCAGAATTTCTACTGCTAAATGATGTAGTAGGAAAGCATGACATCACTTGATTGTGTTGCTTAGTGATGGCAATATCATTAGTCTTGGTTGCCCTCATTAAGCAAGGAGTATGTGGATTGTTAAGCACATAGTCACCTGGCCCTGATTTATCAGTTCCTGGTGGTTTATCCATTACCTTTGCTTGTGGGAAGTCAGCAGGGAATGTCAGAAATCACAATCACATGATTGCAGGGATGCTGTGATACCAGAACTTTGAGGACCAGTAGTAAACGCCATTCATTCAGCAGCATTAAAGCTGGTTGTTGAATGAATTGTCACAACCTGAGGACTACCTGTACTCAGAATTTTTCCATTGTTGGAAGTGTAGGGTAGGCAAGCTTTCTCCTTTCCTTTCATAACATCCAGCAACATACATACATACATATTATAGGGCTGCCTATCTACAACAATGACTCTGGGCAGCATAGAAAGATTAAAACCATATGAACAATGATCCATGATACCCAAGACAAACAATAAAGCCTAATTATGAAAAACACATCAGCAGCAGAGATTTCCTAATCTTCTGGCCCCAAAGACAGATTTTCAAAGCCCTGTGAAAAACTAATCGGTTAACATTTCCAGCACTTGGAATGAAAGTTGATGGAGAGTCTCCTTTCCTCTACAACTAGAAGAAAATTGCCATCTTCCTGATGAAGATATCGCTTCCATTCATGGTAGGCTCTTGCTTGATCCAAGCCATTCTTCACATATTACTAGTGTTTTACAGCAGAACTGTCAAACTCATGGCCTGCGGGCCAGATGTGTCACAGGCTGGCCACACCCATGCCTCGTTAAGCAAAGGGGGGAAGTCACGATAGGTCATATGATGTGAGTGACACCCGTTTTACAGGAATTCTGCAATTAATTCAATAGCACTTGAAAAGTAGATCACCAAATGGCAGGCTGATTAGTTTGCACAAGAGTTAACTTGAAACAAAAGTTTCTGTAGATCTAATATTCTGAATATGTGGCTTCTTAATATACAAAATTCCACATATATACACCTAAAATATTACTAGTAATATTGTTCTTTGTATATTTGACAATATATAGTTCTTAAGAAATGTAAAACAAAACTGGAGATTACAATGAAAAATTACTGTCCAACTAACTTGGAGAAACTGAGTCATACTTAAATGCTTCTGTTACTTTTGCTGCATTCTTGGTTCCTGTTTCACAAGAGACACTTCTCTCCTATGCAGTTCAAAATTAGTTAAATGAAAATTCTCAGACTTTGAAAACAAAAAAGTTAATGTTATGAATGATACTATTCCCTAGAATAATTTTGTTCTAAATTGAAACTATATCCTTGTTACTTCAATTTAATTATCATTTCTAATTGCATATATACTGAGTCTATGCCTGATCTCTGAGTTTAAGAAAATTTATTCATGTTAGGAGATCCAAGCCGTACAATCAAATCTAAAACTTGATTGAATTTTCTTTTATTAAAATAAGTTATTTTTTACTGAAACATTTTGGCATCATTGTTCAGTCAGGGACATATATTATTTAAAATTTCACCTCCTTTTATTCCCTCTTTTCTGTAACTTCAAGTAAATCAAAGCTTCTTCACCTGAGCAATTCTTAAACAACAAATAGCTCAAGAATATATAGATTTCTGCAATATATTTAAGTAAGGTGATATTATCAACCTATTAAAATATTTCCCCACTGAAGACATACATGAAATTTCGCAGCAACTTCTAAAACTTAATTCTCTCTGCCTTGCTGGCAAATTTACAAAGTTCGCAGCTACCCAGAAGTTCTAGTTATACTCTTTTTGCTTTGAGGTATATTTTGATTAGAAGAAATAAAACAGAAGAAAATGTTGTAAACAGCATGGGCGTATTGCCTTGCCAAAAGTCACATGAATTAGAGTTGTGACCATTTAATTCTGGTCTTACCAGAGCCAAATATCCTTATAATATACTAAAATGGTTGCAAACTCAGGGAAAACCGAAGACATTTTGCAGCCTGAAGAGAACAGAAGACAACATTTCCATTTACAAGACATCGGACTAATTTAGAAGGTACCCAATAAAGTGTGTGCCATACCACAGTATAATGTGTGCCATACTTACCCTTCAAATGTAAAGAATGGCCTGAAGTAAGAATAGTTTAGGAAATGATCAGCTGAATTAAACTGTGGGAAGCTACCCCACTCCTAGAAGAATGAAATATTTTGAGAAATATTAAAAAAGGCAGGATAAAATATTCCCCCTAAAAGAGAAATAAAAATCTCCCCAGCTCCCTCCCCCCAGCAGATATTTTGTGCCCTTTAAAGACTGGGCCAGCCAATCTACAAGTCAAAAGACATCCAGCTCCAGGGTGATGAGATTAAGACATGACCCTCTGGGACATAATAGGATTAACACCATGTAGCAGCAGAACTCACCACATGGCACAACAAGCCCCTTCATTGCATCAGCCCAAACGTCAACTAATCTTAGCTCAGAGAAACATGACCCCTACAGGGCCCTATGGGAGTCTGACAACAGCCAATAGAATACATGTTCTTGCACAGGAACAGGAAGCTCAAGTTAAACCCCAAGAGAAGATATAAAAGCCACCCACTCAACTCCATCTAGTCAGCTGTCCAGAACCACCCATGTGCTTCT